>LPNX010851607.1:288708-345137 GCA_001517045.1 Pseudotsuga menziesii
GCCACACAAGAGGAGAGGTTTCTGGAGACTATGCTCGCCCAATTGAAAATGGTTCCTTCTGTTGCTATAAAAAACATTATGGGTACCCATTCTAACTTAAATAGTCTGCCATTTTCCCTCCCAAAGATTCTGTTTAGCATTAAAGCTATGAACCTGTAAGTGGGCCTGAGAGTGGTTGTGTCATAATCTTCAGTCACTCTATGTCTGAAGATCTTGCCCGGTAAGAGCATTCTTTTCAAGGTCTCTACAAGGTCCATCCGGAGGTCGTCCAGCCATCTATCTGTAAGTAAAAGCTGAGGCTCTGGTAGATGGTAAGCTAAATCTACATAACCAGGGCTAAATGCAGCATAGCCCTGGCCATCGACGTTACAGATGAGCATTGAATTGTGGTTTGTATGTGGTAGCACCCATCTCATTAACTCGGAGCACGGGAACAACTCCGGTCTGGTGGCGACCTTCATGATAGCCGACTTCTCTATATTAGCATATATGGGTGCCTCCTCTAGCCCCATATCCGGGACTTCCTTTCGGGAGATCATCCTGTAAATATCTCCCCACTTGTATTCTGGCTCCACCCCTGTGACACATTGAGTGTCCTCATAAATGTATTCAATTCTTGCTTCTGTATCCGGTGCTGGCACCTCCTCTACTGCTGGGGCCTTCTTTTTCTGTCTCTTAGACATTTTAAGATCCTCCTGCAATGTATAGCATCATGGTATTGAGTAATTCGAATTTATGAACTTTGTGCAACAGTTTACTCTCTTTAGGTATATTAGAATTATATCAGTGCATACAATCAACCTTCAGCTTTCATACTGAACAATTCACAAATATGAAGTGCTGTGCAATGTGTTATGAGCATGATAAATTTTTATTGTAGCACATCTTCACCAGGTCTTATAGATGAGTTGTTCTATGATTTATCTCACATGCATTAAATTATCAGTCATATTGAGGTTGGCAAGATACTACGCTATTACAAGGCTTGTCATTCTTATAAAAATGATATATAGAAGCGATATGAGCAAAATCTATGCAGATGCATCATACAATCATCATTTCACTTCCTATCACACAGAGAGAAAAAATAAAAAACCCCAGGCTTAACCAATTGATACTTCAGACCTACGACCCATGGAACGCAAGTGACTAATCAGCGGAGCAAACATATTATGTTGATAACCTTCTTCACCCACCTCGACGGGAAACGAGCCCATCTCTGGACCAGGCATCTTGATCAAAACCGACTCACGCTACCCTTCCCTTTTACCATACCAAGGCTTTCAGCGTTCAATAGCAAAACTAGGTCGCACCATCCCCAATTCCCATCGAGATGACGCACAACCCTGGACTGTAAACAGAAAGTCAAAAAAACCGCGGCGACTGGGGCTAGTGCAAACCCGACCCCAAGACAGAAAATGGTAACGCAGCTCCTAAATAATTTAGCCGCCCAACGAAACCTAGCGCAGAAAGGCGTAACGGCCTCCGGTGCCCAAAAACCTCCATCATAACCACCAGGTGCAGGCGGCATGACGGCCACCTGCACCTCGCTTCCCCCCAAAGGACTGAAACGACAGAAAAAAAAACGCGGGCTTTTAAATATAAACGGCGAAAACCCTCTCTCTATAACCGTCCAAACAAATCAACCGGGAACCCTAACCGAACAGCGCGCAACGCCAGGTGGATGACTGAAGAGACAACCCAACCAAGGGAGAAACTCCCCGCTGGCGCAACGGGACGACGGGTCCAAATCTTAAAACCCCCCACCGCGTAAAAGAAATCTTAAAAAAATGATGATAAGATTCAAGAGCCTACCTGGCAATCCACCTAACGAGGCGAGAAGATGATAGCTAGAATTCTTCTCCTGCCACCTGGCCGCAGGTACCAACAGTTAGCTCTCACGCGCTCCTAAACTCAACAGCTTTCCTCACCACAACCATGCCTTCGAAAACAACAAAAACCCCGTTCGTCGCCCAACATATATAAAAAAATTCACACGTGCGAGAAGTCACATCAATCGGGGCGGCTCCGAAAGATAAGTCGGGTGGCACGAGTTTCATACCACCCGCAACGGCGGACCCTTCCTACCACTTTATCACCCGCAACGGCGAATATGGCTCAAAACATACCTCGGGCGTCGGCGGAAATTATATCGGAGGTCTGGAGCTTGGGGTCCCCCGCAACGGCGGACCGCTCCCATCATGATACCACCCGCAACGGCGGCGACAGGTATAGAAAATCATCCGCTATGGGAAAGAACATCAAGAGTCGGAGGCCACCCGCAACGGCGGTAGTGATAAACCCACGCGGTCCTGAAAGCCACCCGCAACGGCGGGCTCGACATGGCCAACTACGAATCGAAAATCCTCCGCTACGGCGGCGCGATAGACGGCTAGGCGGATTTGAAGGCCACCCGTAACGGCGGGGCGGGCAAGAGAGATAGAAACCGAAAGACGCCCGCAACGGTGGAAAAACAAGGAGAAATGCATCCGACATGGAGACTTTGCAGCGAAAATTCAAAAAGTTTTTTTGCAAAATGACAGGGACTCAATTTCAATGGACGTCTCAAAGCATCTTAACTATGAAAAACCAGTCAATTTCTAGCATTCAAAAATCGGGAAGGAGCCATAAATCCATAAGCAAAACTCAAGAGCATGAAACTAAGCAAGGAAAATGGATAACTTCGAAGTAAAGGAGGGTCCCAAAAATTTTAGAATTTTGGGAAAATGTTGCAGGCGCAACAACTGGTATCAACCCTTTTTTAAATGGAGGTAAAATTAGCTACTAAAATTAGGAGAGAGAAAAATGAGAACTGTGTCGAGTTCTCGTTTCATAGTATAAGTGGTTTTTATTGTACTTTGATTTTCACACCAAATGAAAGTGGGTGAATCAAAAGAAAAACCAAGTTCTCCAATAATGCATTGCAACCACACACATTGTGTAGTTGCATTCGTTGCCCATTTGTACGCGGCCTCTGGTAATGAAAGGGATATAGTGTGTTGTTTCTTACTTGAAAAACATATGATACCATGTGAAAGTATGAATACAGAAACATAAAGTGGAATTTCTATTAGTGGAATCTCCATCCCAATCCGAATCAGTAAATCCTACTAGTTCTAGTGGAGAACTAGTTGCATAGTGTATCTTGAAGTGTTTGGTTCCTTGCACATAATGCAATATCCTTTTGGAAGCATTCCAATGGATCTCACAAAGCTATTTCATATATCTTGCAAAAAAACCTACAACATAATACAAATGAGGTCAAGAGTGTGTGAGATACAACAAGCTCCCAACTAGTTTCATATAAAACAAGTTGTCCACCATTGGAGATGAACCAAAATCATCTAGTTTTTCTCCTGAAAGAAATGGGCACTTAGTGTAACACCACGGTTTTGACCCCATGGTATTAAATTGCATATGATATAAATATTGTATTAAATCATGGTGTGGAGCTCAAGGCAAAGGCCCCACCATGGATTTAGTGTCTTATGTATCGGCGATTAAAATCGTTGCCGATGGTTTATGTGCTAGACAGGCACAATGTATTTGAGACACCATGTAAAATGTTACATTAATAAAAAATACCACGACTAGATACACGCCCCAATGTTAAAGAGATGGGGGCATGATTTCACAAGGAATAGGGACGGGGAATTATTCAAACCTTTGATCCTATGGGAAAAAGGCCAAATGTCAAAGGGAAAACCCATCAAGTTGTCAACCACCCTTTTTTTCTTTTATGCCCAGTCATCTAAAATTGGTAAAGGAATTTATTGCCCTAGGATGGGAAAGGTATGGGGGTCAATTTTGAATTTGGGGAGTTACCCATTTTTTGGGAAAACATTTTCTTGGCTTCTTGGGCAAGTAAATGCTGGAAATGCCTTAGCAAACCATTATTCACCCATGCTTTGCTTCCTCATGTAGCTGGAGATAGCTGGGGAATTCTCCCTCACGTTTTTGTGGTTTTCCTTCATTTTCCCCATGGCTGGGAATTCGATTTGGGAAATGATCAGTGGATGGGATCCTCTCTGGGTTTTTTTGTTATGGATTTCCTCATTGTCGTAGTTGGGAAATTCCATTTTTTTTTTGTTCAGTGAATGTGCAGCAGTGATTCATGTTTTGGGGGTTTCAAGAGGCCGTTTTTGGTCTTCCTCAGGAAGATAATCTTGTTGGGAATTTTCCCCATGATTTCCTGAGGATTGTTTCCCCTCAGCCATTATATTTTGGTTTCCCATGTACGTTTTGATGTTACCCATCTGTTAAATGGTTGTCTGTGCTTGATTAGTAGGTTGGGTTGGTTGGGTAATTCCAAGGATCTACCTGTTAATGGATGGACTGTGTTTGAGGAAAATTTGCTTGGATGAGTAAGTCCAAGGGACCCATTTGTCATTGGTTAGTTTCCCTAGCATCCTGAAAAACCTAATTACTTTTTGGCTTGGCTGGCAAGTCTGTGAAACCCAACAGTGCATTGGCTTGACTATGGATGTGTGGTTTTGGCTATGAGTGAGCCTGTTGTTCCTTAGTGCCTTGTGGAATCATTCCTAGCTAGGGGGTGGCAGTGATGCTGAGAGAATGATGAGCACATTGGCCTACATTTAGGTGGAACGTTGTAGCAATGTAGCTAGTTGTGGGACAAGCTTATTTGAAGATAAGTATTCTTGTGTATTTTACCTCTACATTTGTACTTTCTTCTGAATAATTATGAACGGGTTGAATGCTTGAATGGATGTTATTGCTTCCGCTGTATATTGGATATTTTACACTTAATGCATGTTAATGATTTATGCATCTATTATGTTTTTAATCCAATTCATTTTTATGTTTTTATGTTCATGGGGCCATCTTTCCCATTGACAACAGCAGTGTGTTGGTCACGTCCTCTCCATCATCAGATGAGGGGAGGGGACATGACACTTAGCTACTTTACATTCAGCCATTTTGAAATTTAATAAAAGGTTTGAATCATACTTTTATTGGATGACCTTAGTATGTACACTAGATTTCTCAATATCCAAGCTAAGAAATTGTTTCAACAATCCTAGGTCAGTCATAGAAAATGCATTGTGCAATGAAGACTTAATTGAACCTATATCAGAAATGCAACTCTAGTGATAAAAATATCATCAACATACATTACTGTGATATGTATAGAGTCATCTAAATTCTTCAAATACACATTCGGATCATATTTTCATATTTCAAATCCTTGTGAGAGAAGAAAGCTTTCCATGTTGGCATACCAAGCCCTAGGGGCTTGCTTGAGGCCATATAGAGTCTTCTTCAACCTGCAAACAAGTGAAGGATCATGAATGAAACATTTATTCTGCTGCATATAAATATACTCATGAAGTTCACCTTGAATAAAATCACTCTTCACATCCATATGGTGCATTTCCCATCGCTTAGATGGAGCAATGACAAAAACTAGCATGCTTGAGTCCATCTTTGCTATCAGTGCAAATGTCTCTGTATAGTCCACTCCATGGACTTTAGAGAAGCCTTTGGAAACCAATATGACCTTATAATTCACATCTGAACCATCAAAAACCATCTTGGTCCTATAATCCCACTTACATTGCACTAGTTTCCTCTTGGAAGTTAGAGGAAGCAACTCCCAAGTTTTATTATCTTGCAAAGACTTGACCGCTTCTTGCATGGTTTTTTTCCATATTGGGTCATGTGATGATTCTTAATATGAATGTGGATTAGATACAACCATCATAAAACACCTCTTTGGAATATTTCAATCACAGGTCGATAAATCATTGTGAAACTGACATATAGTCTTCCTAGAGTCTAGTGGATCTCCTGCAAGATCGCGAGCTTCTTTTATGGTTTCTCATCCCATTTTGGCCTTATGGGAGAGTAATGATATGAATCCATTACATAATATCCATATTCCATATCAGAATTATAAAAATCATAAAGAGAAATATCACTTACATCATCATTGAGTGGAGGGTGTGAGCAATCCCCCTCTACTAGTTTGATCTCTTGCATGGGATCTTCTTCGAACTGTACACTTCTCTCAATGAGATTTTTCTGAGATGATGGATCAAATATCTTGTATACCTCTTAATATTTATCATATCCAACCATTATGGACTCCTTTCTTTTAGGTTTCAAGTCTTTTCTCTTCTCTGGAGGAATCCTATCCCAAGCCTTTGAGCCAAAAAAGCCTGAAATGAGAAATATTTAGCCTGTGACCTCTCCAAGCCTCAAATGAAGTTTTCTCTTCCAATGATTTATGTGGAACTTTTTATGAACATATGAAACATAATTTATGGCCTCAAATCATAGCTTAGGAGACAAATACTTAGCCTCCAACATGCATGTGGCCATCTCCTTCAATGTTATATTCTTACGCTCCACCACACCATTTTGTTGTGGTGTGTAAGGCACTGAATGTTGCATTTGAATGCATTATATTCACATAGTTGTTGTAGGTTATTATTGACATATTCCTTTCCATTATAATTCCTTAATACCTTTATCTTCTTCCCATTGAAGTTATCAACATAATCTTTGAAAGCTTTGAAGATCTCATACACTTGAGATTTCAGCTTGAGGAAAAACACCAAAAAATACCTTGAGAAATCATCTATGAATGTTAAGAAATACCTTGAGTTTTCATAGGAGGGTGTGGTAATAGGCCCTATAATATATGAATGAATAAATTCAAGCACTTGGAAAACCCTTCTTGCCTTCCCCTTTTCATA
Organism: Pseudotsuga menziesii; assembly: GCA_001517045.1. Taxonomy (NCBI): domain Eukaryota; kingdom Viridiplantae; phylum Streptophyta; class Pinopsida; order Pinales; family Pinaceae; genus Pseudotsuga; species Pseudotsuga menziesii. The sequence goes on from LPNX010851607.1 coordinate 295,428, forward strand.
CTTGTGCTCTGTATGCTTCCCGACAATGCATCCCTTGCATGTGCCTTTGGAAAACTTGATGCTTGAAAGTCCTTCAACCATGTTTTATTTTCTCAAGGATTGAATATATATGTAGTTTAAGTGTCCAAAATTTCATGTCATAGATTTCTGGTCTCATTAGCATGTGACAGGAGTGCATTCCCTGAGGAGTAAGGAAGAAAGTGTGAAAACTTGTACATTATTGACTCATGATCTGCAAAACTCACTGCAACAACTTTTCCTGTAGAAATTTATGAAATCTCCACATCATATTGAGTGAATTTCACTCTCTTGGTCAAACCTGTATGTGTCATTTGATAGAAAAAGAGTAGGTATGCTGCAAGATCAGGAACAAACAACACATTGTTGAAGTACCCATTTTCGAGATTGATATTGCCAATCCCTTTGGCTGGAATCTCAGAGTCATCACCCATGAGGATGGATGGACCACTATATGGATGTAGGATATAGAATGTGTATTATTTATAATCCATGTGCCTTAGGGCACTTGAATCTATTATGAAGGAGGAAGAACTAGAAGATCCAACAACCAGTGCATGGCATCTTTCCTTGTTTTCAGAATTCGAACCTCCATCCTTCTTACTTGTGCCATCTAGAAGGGGGATGTTATTATTCTCACGAAGTTGCACCATCATGTCAATGGTTTTATTCATGCATGCACTCTCTGGATTCCACCTTTATGAAATCAAGTGCATTTTTTCCTCTCTTGCTTCTTTCCTTTGTCCTTACTAGGATTTGAACCACCACCAGAAGATTTGGGCTTATCCTGCTTCTTCTTATCTTGCTGCATTGAACCCTTGGTATTTTTATTTCCCTTTTCTTGATTTGAAACCCTTGCAGCAAGGGCTTGATCCTTTGTGGATTTGATGGTACTCGTTTGAACCAAATTATCTTGTTCTTGATTCAAAGACTTCATGAAGTATGTCAAAGCTAGCATTCTCCAATTTCGAACTGTCATCTTTCTTGAGTGGAATGTCGAAACAAACACTGAATATTCGGGACCTAGCTTCAAAAGTATGGACAAAATCAATTTATCTTCCTTCTTTTCGATGCCACATTGCTTCAGCTAAAGAACCAAGGATTTAAACTTGGTGAAGAAATCTTGGATCCTCTCAAAGTGAGCTAGAATCAAGGTGATCAACTCATTTTCAAGTTGATGGCCTCTTAGTTCAACATTATTACCAAACAATGAATTAGGATTTAGCCACACTTCATTTGGTGTTATAATACTATCTACATGAAATAAGAGATCTCTTGAAATTCCAAGACATAACATCCCAAACACGCCATCCATTCTGTTAAAAAACTTGGACTTCTCAACAACTGAGTTTGACTCATTTTCTATCCCCATGGTAACTCTGTAGAAACCTATCTATATTAATTGGATCACCATGTCATCCTTTGACTCAAAGTGATTTAATGGAGTGAGAAATTTAATATGAGACTTCTCCATTTGTTGTTGCGCACTGAATGACAAAGAACACTTGAACAACCTGCAATGCAAACACTCAATCTACTAGAGGAGACCCTAGATTACAATTCAAACCCTATGAACTCTATGAATTTGAGTTGTAGCTCCAAATAACTTTGATGCCATGTGAAATTATGATTCACAACAAGATCTATTAGTGAATAGAATCCTTACAACAAAAGAATTTGACAATACATGAAGAACACAGTGTAAAAAAAAATAGCACATAAAGATGGTGCCAATAACTGAGTTTTCTATTACAGTCCAACATGTAAATATGTTTGGAAAATAATTATATTACAATAGGAGAAAATGGTTATCTTTTGGAGGCAAATCGATGGCATACATGTGGAAAGCTTAGATTGGGCCTCAAACCCCCCTTGGTGGACTCCAATAAGCTCCCAAACCACATCAAAAGGTCACGAATGTCCATGTGAACATTGGGGAAGCATGTTTGGTAATAAATAAGGGTCAAGTAGGTGTTTTGGAGTGTATGGGTGAGTGGGAGTGGCTCTAGGAAGTCATAAATGGTCCAAAATAGAGAAAAACACTCAAATACAATGCATGGGTGCCTCTGGTAAAGACAAATCCATGATTTAGGGTGTGGGAGTACCCCAAGGGACCAAAATTTCATTAATGAGGGTTCTTATGCTATTGATTCACCAAAATGTGGGCGTTGGGTGTAATTAATGGTCCAAAACCCCCAATAACCTTAGGAATCCATCATAACCAATGTTTGGATTATGCAACATAAGTGAAAACGAATGAGACTATGGTCATAGGTGGTATGTGACTATGGTACTAGCTGGTATGATGTTCTAACACATCCATAGTAATTGATTAAGCAACCAAATATACGAATATCCCCCTAAAACAACTCACTTGGATGGACATGGAGGCAACAAGGAGAGATTGAACATGAAGCAAGGTAAGTGTATCCAATCGATAATGACCCGTCACAAACCATTATGGAAATATATCTAATTATCTTAAGCTCCAATATTAGAAAAATTGGTTGATGGTGGTCTCAATAAAATATCAAGCGTTCTCTCTAAGTAGGTTATATAGTTTTGAATCAAGAGTTCTGTCTATTTCTATATGTCTTACTTAGAATGGACACTCTCTCCACTTGTCTGTGTGATGGAAAAGTGCCGCCCTAAACTCATGTATTTAGGAAACATGTCATTGGAGAATTCTTTATGGATGAGACTTAAATAATGTTTGTAGCATTATGGTTTTATCTCGACTCTTGATATTAGGATAACTACTATTTGAGGGCATTCTGAGTGATGATTGACCTGGTTATATGCGGGTTGAGCACTAAAATTATGTATGAACCTATTCTTTGAGGGAATCTGGCTACAAATGACCCATACATTTGTGAAACAATTAATCACTGTTGAGAAATTACTTAACAAGAATTATCGAACATATTAATTAAATGATGAGGAAATTATTATTATGAAAAAGATGTCGACATTGGTCAATTGTAAATGTAGTTAAATTATGATTTTAAATGTGAATGAAGAATCATGTGGATTTATCAATGAGGATTTAATGTTGTATAATTTTTTATAGTAATGAATGACTGACAAAAGTTATTTGATATCTAACATGTACTCTAATAGCTTGTCGAGTGTGGAAGAAAAGGTAGGTACATGAAATGCAAGAAAGCATCAGTATGTAAAGACTCTAGCTGAGTCAACAACCATGGCAGGTGATATTGATCTTGTTTATGATATGAATTAAGTGTTATATGTTTGATGCACATGAGGTATGATGCGCATGGAATCTGGATGATTCAAGAACCTTCGGCAGTTGATGTTGATGGATATTCATATTACATTTGAAATATTTCTTATAATATTTGATGCACACGATGTTTATGTGCAGATGATGAGATTGTGATTGTCAATGGCTCCACATAAGGTAACGGGGCTGAAAAATTATACTTGTAAGACTAGAAAATTGGATGTCGCGATGAGCTTTGAATCGAGTGAGGAAAACTCTAGTTCATCATATGGGCGTTCTGTGAGGGTAGGCCATGATTCGTTCAGTCACGAAGATTGTACTAAGGGGTGCGCAATAAGGATTTGATCTGATTCCCCATGAAACACTTTGCCCTTCCTAGGGTAGGAAGATTGAGGTAACATTGGCTCAGCCATCATACTAGCTCCCTGACTAGGGGAATTATTGAAAGGGCATGTGATAATGATATCACCTTGATAATCCTGGTCGTGACAAGAATACGAAGGTAATCAACATCAAATTTGAATCAGGAGAATTAATAAAATGCTTAGAAATAATTTTAATAAAATTCTTGTAAGCTAAAATAATAATAATAAGAATAAGAATACAAAAAATAGTAAAAATTAAAAATAAAATTATATATATATAATGAAATGAAATAAGTTAAATTAAGAAATCAATTAAAAGGGTAAATTAAGGAACTTAAACTAATGTAAAATTCTAATTGATCGAAAAATAATTAGAGAACCTATGATAACTAAAAGTGGGTGGGGAAATAAAATTAATTAATTAATTAATTAATTAAATTGAAAAGTTAACTAAAAGTGGTGCATGAGATGCATGAGAATTAACAAAAATGTTAATTAAAGAAAAAAGAGAGCAAGCTCTTTGGAGTTTATTGACCTGCCATAGTTTTGAGTATTTGGTGGCTCTAAGGCGACTATGGAAGCGTGTGGTTCAGTATGATATGAGATAATTTGGGAGCCACCTAGCAGCAACCTCACATCGTACTTCCATTGCTAGAAATTATTGTTAGCACCGTCAAGATCGAGAGTCCTGGGGAGAGGAGAGTACTCGTCAGGGTATGGTAGGGAGGAAACCAGTGGTTCCAACATGATTGACAATCTGGTGACTGCAAATTTAATGGAGATGGATGACAAAACAACCTTTGACCTCATCCTCAAATGGAAACAACTAGTGATATGAGCACGTATTTTAAAGTTTGGATTTAATATTGTGTGTGTGTGTGTGGGTTTTTATATTTTTAGTTTAAAATTTTGGACATTATGCAGTGAAACCTTCGGTAAAATAACCCTCGATAAAAAGTAAAAATATGAGGTGAAAACCCTCTGTGAAGCTCTTTCATGAAAACCTTCGGTAAAATTTATGTGCACTCCACTCCTGCGGCTAGGGCATCTTCATCATTTATTTGAGGCTCTAAATTAGGTGCATACTTTCCTTCCCTCTTTTTTTTTTTTAATTTAATGTAATCAATTTTTTTTCTATTTTTAGTTTTAGTTTTTTCTATATACATTTTTACACCTTTACATAAATATGAGTAATTCACCACATTTTCCAAAAATTGTTAAAGGAATACCTAGCACAGTTACCCTACCGAACCTTTACGATTTTATGGAGTTAGTAGAGAAAAGTAGGGAAGAAGGAGAGGCTAAAATTTATGAATATATAGAATCCCTAGAGAAACATATGGAAGAAAGAGAAGCTAAACTCTAGATAAAGTTAAAATTCATGCTCCATAATAAATTCACATCTTTTCAAGAAGAGATCCGAAAACAATTAGATGATAAGATAAAAAAATTGGAGAACAAGGTAGAGATAATGGAGACTAGACTTCATGCAATGAAAATTCAAAAAATACTCGAACAAGGAGAGGCATATACAATAGAAAATATTAATTTAAAGGATATGATTAAAGATTTAGAGGAAAATGTTAACCACAACCTAACCCCAAATAATATGGAAGGTAAAATAGATATCAAACCCATTAAAGAGGAAATGAATAAGCTCATAGCCTTAGACCATGAACATAACAACAGAGTTTTAAAACTCATATTTTTTTGTTTAAAAGAGGAGGAAGAAGATGATACGTTAGCCATTGTTAAGATAGAACTTCACAATAGGTTACAAATTGAAACTATAGGTCTAATAGAAAGCAAACAAGTTGGGTAAATTTAATTAAGAATAAAGAAATTCTAATACGGGTTAAGGTCAGCTCTACTAAACAAAAATACAACATGCTCAGTAAGACATCAAGTTTAAACGGCTCAGGGATATTTATAAATGAATACCTCATTCCATAGGATCAGGCTGAATTAAGAAAGGAGGTCCAAAAGGTAAAAGAATCTAGGAAGGAGGAAAAATGAGCATTAATCAGAAACAAGAAATCTCTTATTTGAAATAGAAACCAAAAGGATAGTAATAAATAACAATCTGACACTCTCTAGATCTTATCCTAGAACCATCAAGGATTTCCATGGACCAAAGGCCCTAATTTAAGTTGGATCTCAAGCGAAATTGATATTACATTTGTTAGATTTTTAACATTAAGCTAGCATAACATTAGGATATTTAACTGAGAGAACAACAAGCACAACAATCAAACAAAAGAGACAATGAACACGGTGTTTTTCCTCGGGGAAACCATAAATGGAGAAAAACCCACAACTTCCTCAGACATAGAATCAGCACCAAAAATAAAACCCCAAAATAGTAAGATGATATCCCGACAGCAGTAACCTCTTTGTTCCTTGCCCCAGTGTATTTCTCTTCCTTAGTTATGCGCTACAACTGAGTGTGTGTGAGAGTGTGATAAATAGAGAGGGTAGATCTCTATTTATACTAATTCCTGGCTTGACTAAACTCAACTAGGCCCGATTTCACTAGGTGAGTCTAATAACCCTAGTGCCCCGGAACTACGGGGACTTTAACCCTTGATCAATAGGAGCGTTACCCACAATGACTTGACATGACTTGTTTACATTATAGAACCTCCCAATAGGAACATCGGGGCATGACATGAATCAAGTACATCTTGGAATAAACATCGGGTTACAATATATAAGAAATACAAGTGAATACATTCTGAAGTTACAATTACATCAACAATCCCTCTTAACTAGGAAGGTATTCTCTCGACACAATTTTCATCACTAGTCTTCTTCTCTGAATCATCTCATCATCTGCATCTTCAAGTCATCTTAGTATTCAATTCATCTTCATCTTAAATTCATCTTCATCTTCGGATCTGGATCATCACTTGATCTAGATCACCATCTCTGGATTTGGATCATCACTCGATCTGGATCATCATCACTAGATTTGGATCATCACTCGATCTGGATCATCACTGGGCATCATCACTGGATCTAGATCATCATCACTGGACCATCACGGGTGCTATCTCATGATTCTTCTCATCACAGGAAGTTCTACAGAGCCATCCCTTTTCCATGATGGTTGTAGGCCTAGCCTCCATGTAGGTCTTCTTCAGCGCTTACATCTAAAACCACATCAGAATGCCCCGCCCAGCACTTACATCTGACATGAGAGGAACACATCCAACACCATGTCAGAAAGACACGCCCATCACTCACATCTGATCATGTAGGAACCAATCCTATAATCACATCAGAAAGGCCCAGCACTCACATTTAGCCATGCGGGAACACATCCTGCAACCATGATGGAAGGGCTCTTCACTTACATCCACCCATGCAGAAACACATCCTGCAACCATGATGGAAGGGCTCTGCACTTACATCCACCCATGCATGAACACATCCTGCAACCATGATGGAAGGGCTCTGCACTTACATCCACCCATGTGGGAACACATTTTGCAACCATGATGGAAGGGCTCTGCACTTACATCCACCCATGTGGGAACACATCCTGCAACCATGATGGAAAGGCTCTCAACCCCAGGTTGAGGGTTCCTAGTAACTAACCAGGTTCCTCCATTCTCTAAGAGAATGGAAACAACCCTTATATCTAATTAAGTGGGAACACATCCCTCAATCACATCAAAATGTCCATGCGCTCACATCTGATCATGTAGGAACACATCCTATAGTCATATCAGAATGGCCCTCAGTCCTAGACCAAGTATTCCTAGTAACTGAACAGGAACCTCCATTCCAAGAATGGCAATAGCCCTTATATCTGATCATGTAGGAACCAATCCTATAGTCATATCAGAATGGCTTAGCACTCATATCTGACATGGACAGAACCAATCCTCTCACCATGATAGAATGGCTCAGCCCTTATGTCTGACCATGGAAGGAACCAATCCTCTCACCATGTTAGAGTGTCTCACGGACTCATCACTTCCCCTTGGAAGGGACCTTGATCTTGAGAACACCAAGCTTCTCCTTGAAGTACTCAAACTTCACTCTAGCTAATGGTTTCGTCAATACATCAGCTATCTGTTCGTCCATCGTAACGTACTGGAGCTTCACTGCTCCCCTCTGCACCATATCCCTGATATAGTGATATTTGATCTCGATATGGTTCGACTTGTCATGGAACACCAAGTTCTCTAACAACTTCACACAACTTTGGTTGTCACAATGTATACAAGTAGCATCTAACTGGAGATCAAATAAATTAGACAGTAGCTTCCTCAGCCATATTGCCTCACAACTAACTGAAAAAGTTGTGACATACTCTACTTCAACTGTACTCAGTGCCACATAGGATTGCTTCTTGCTAAACCAAGAGATCACACTTGATCCCATACTGAAGCAGCACCCTGAAGTGCTCTTCCTATCGATGGCACTGCCTGCCCAATATGAATCAACATAACCCTCCAAGTTAATCTTCTGATTCACTTCATACTTGAGCCCATAATCAACTGTACCCCTCAGGTACCTTAGAATATGCTTTGCAGCAATGAAGTGAACATGTCTAGGATCTGTCAAGAACTGGCTCAAGGTGTTCACAGCAAAGCAAATATCTCGTCTCGTCTTCATCAGGTACATCAAGGACCCAATCATCTGACAATACATCGTAGCATCAACCGCTTCTGATGAAACATCACTTAATAGCTTCAGGTTCGATGCCATAGGTGTGGCCATTTCCTTGCATTCCATCATCCCAAACCTATTTAGGATCTCTACTATATATTTCCCTTGTCCTGGGGAAATCCCATCTGCATTCTGCCACACCTCCATGCCTAGAAAATAATGCATCATACCCAAGTCCTTCATTTTGAACTCGGCAGCAAGCTTCGTCTTCGTATCAGCAATCAACCCATCCATACCTGTTACAAACAGATCATCTACATACAGTAGGAGCATCATTGGGTTTCCATCTTCAACCTTGTAGTAAAGGTTGGAATCTGCTTTACTCTTAGTAAATCCCAAACTGGATAGAAAGCTATCAATTCTGCCGTACCAAGTCCTGGGTGCCTATTTCAAACCATACAAGGCTTTATTCAATCTACATACATGAGATTCCTTGTCTTGTGTCTCAAAACCAAGTGGCTGCTCCACATACACTTCCTCTTCTACTACACCATTCAAGAAAACAGTCTTGACATCCATTTGGTGTATCTTCCATTTCATCACTGTAGCTAGAGCAAGTACTGATCTTATGGAAGTGTATCTGGCTACAGGTGCAAAAGTTTCTTCATAGTCTATTCCTTCTTTCTGGGAGAAACCACGAGCAACAAATCTTGCTTTATGTTTTTCTATGCTACCGTCTGCAGCATTCTTGATCTTGTAAATCCATTTGGAAGTTACAACTGACTTCCCTTCTGGTCTTGGGACAACATCCCAAACATCATTCTTCATGATTGATTGATAATCTTCGATCATAACATCCTTCCATTCTTTTCGTTCTGCCGCTTCTTCATAATTTGAAGGTTCTTTATCAATGAAATCACATAATAATGCTACATACCTAGAGCAGGATCTGATCCTCTTTCTTTCTCTGTGATTCTCTTCTAGAACCCCATATCTTTCCGCACCTTGGATAGCTTCTCGTACCCAAGCAGGTTTCCTCTTGTGAGGATTCTTCTCCTAAGGTGGATCTACAAGTCTTTATGGTTCTTCAAATTCTCGATCTTCTTCTTGAGTTTCTTCATTCATGGTTGTATCATGAATTCTGGGTGCTTCTGCTTCTTCAGGTTCTTCAGTAGGTTTTTTTCTGGATTTGTTGTAAGCTATGTCTTCATCAAATGTCACATCCCTGCTGATGTCAATCTTCTTGAATCCTAGGAAGTATATTTTTTAATCCTTCGAGCTTTCAGAGTATCCCGCAAATATACCTTTTTTTCCTGAAGAATCTAGTTTTGTTCTCTTCTCTTTCGGAATGTGTATGTACACAGGATAGCTGAATATTCTGAGATGGCTGACTGTTGGTTTCTTGCTGGAGAATACTTCTTCAGGAGTCTTGTTCTTGAGTACTCTGTGTGGAGTATGGTTCTGTACATACACCGTTGTTCTGGCAGCTTCCGCCCATAGATGCATAGGAAGATATTAATCATGAAGCATTGCTCTTGTAGCTTCCATGATAGTTCTAATCTTCCTTTCTGCAACTCCATTCTGTTGTGGATTGTATGGAGTGGACAACTCCATCTTAATCCCTCAGTCTTTGCATAACCCTTTGAATTCATTTGATGTGATTTCTCTGCCATTATCTGATTGAAAGGTCTTGATCTTATTTTCAGTTTGGTTCTCGATCAAGGATTTGAATTCCTTGAACTTGTTGGATACTTCATCTTTGTTCTTCATAAAAAAATCCATGTCTTCCTAGAAAATTCATCAACAAAAAAAACATAGTATACATACCCGCTTAGTGAACTTGATGACATTAGTCTGCATACATCGGAGTGGATGATTTCCAAGATTCCTTTTGCTTTGCTCTTGCTACTTGGAAATGTCTTCTTTGTGTTCTTTCCTTTTGCACATCCTTTGCAGACCCCATCATGTTTTGCTTGAATTTCTAGAAGGCCTTCAACAGCTTTTCTTGCAAGCAATAGTGCTCTATAATGCACATCTGCAAACCTTCTATGCCAAAGTTCATTTGGCTCTACTATGTCATGGACTAAGGCTTGTTCTGGATGGCCCTTTAATTTGTACAATCCTCCTTCTTGTTCTCCAATCACTACTGCATCATTGATAGTCTTTCCTTTTGGTCACATGATGACTTGACCATCTATAAATGAAACCCTCATTACTTTTGCATCTAATACGGATATGGAGAGAAGGTTCTTCTTTAGTCTTGGTACAAACAATACTTCCTTCATTGTCAAAGAATTTCCAAAGTCTAGCTTGTAGGAAGATTCCCCACTACCTTTTATTGGATACTGGTAGTCATCTCCTAGCTTCACCTTGTGAGGTGATTCATGTTCTGAAAGTTTCACAAAGGATTCCTTGAATCCTATCTATAAGCTAATCATTGCTTCCATGAGTAATGTTTCCCGTAAGAGCGAAAATCAAAACATATTCTTCATCACTGGAAGAGTCTTCACTTTCATATATGGTTCTCTTTTTGGAAGGTCCATCATCCTCTGCAGCATGAGCATGATGTCTTCTCTTGTTTCCTTTATTCTTATGAGAGTTAACCTTGTTTCTAGGACAGTCTTTTGCAAAGTGTCCTCTTTCATCACATGCATAGCATCTTAATTTAGATAGGTCCTTTCTAATGTTATCTTTATGGTGAAAGTTCTTACCTCTGGAGTGACGAGAGTTTCTTCTGCCTTTCTTGGAGTGAACTGTGAAAGCTTGATCTTCACTTCCCATTTTCTCTTCTCGAGCTGCTATCCGAGCTTCTTCTTGAGAGCATTCTTCCCATAGTCTGTTGAACTTGACTAACTTCTTTCTGGCATAGATTCCTTGAATAAAGGAGTCCCATGATCTAGGGAGACCATTCAAGGTGGTCATTACAATCTCTGCATTTTCCACTTCTTCATCTACTGCTTCTAGTTGTTACTTGATTTGAGAGACCCTTGTAAACTAAGACTGGATGGTCTTTGCATTCTGGATCTTTACATTCTTCAGTTGGTTTCTCAGAGTCATCTTCCGGTTTCTGTTCTTTCCTTCAAACAATTTGGTTAGGACGTCAAACATAGCTTTAGGTGTCTTGAGGGAGGACACCTGTGGTATGAGGTGATCCTTGATTGAATCAGCAATGATCCTCTTTTGCATAACCAACTTCTTCTTATGTAAGGCCTTTGCCTCATCTCCCTTTGGAACTGGAACCTCCTCACTGATATAGGATTCCAACTCATTTTCTTCAAGGACCAGGGAGATCTTATACTTCCAGGCTTGAAAGTTATCAGCTCCCTCAAGCTTTTCATTAAGCTTGGTATGATGAGACATCTTAACTGAGAACCTCAAATGGAAATACAAAATATTTAGATCTTACTAGGTCAAGATGTCAGATCTGGATTTGGAGCTGAAATTCTGCAGTGTTGGTTCAGGAGTAGATTAGGGCTTTGCTTTTTAGGAGTTATATCCAACCAAATGCTTTGAATTTGATCCCTAAATTTGATTTTGAGGAGGAGATCAATCCAGGCCTGGGCTCACTGAAAAATTCTACTTCTGTGGAAAGCCCTAATTTTTGGTAGTAGTGTCGGGTCCAAAACTGAAAAAACTCAGAATTGGATTCTGCTTCGATAGAAAGATGCGTCCTAGGGAGGAGAGTTATTCCAACCTTCTTTTGCTGAAAATATGTGTAGAGAGATCCACAAAGTAGGAATCCCTAGTTCCCGCAGCTGCACAGTGTCTTCTTCTCAGGTTAGCTCTGATACCATGTTTGATTTTTAACATTAAGCTAGCATAACATTAGGATCTTTAACTGAGAGAACAACAAGCACACCAATCAAACACAAGAGACAATGAACATAGTGTTTTTCCTTGGGGAAACCATAAATGGAGAAAACCCCACAACTTCCTCAGAGATAGAATCAACACCAAAAGTGAAACCCCAAAATAGTTAGATGATCTCCTGACAGTAGTAACCTATTTCTTCCTTGCCCCAGTGTCTTTCTCTTCCTCAGTTATGTGCTACAACTGAGTGTGTGTGAGAGTGTGATAAATAGAGAGGCTAGCTCTCTATTTATACTAATTCTCGACTTGAATAAAGCCAACTAGGTTCGACTTCACTAATTGAGTCTAATAACCCTAGTGCCCCGAAACTACTGGGACTTTAACCCTTGATCAATAGGAGGGTTACCCACAATGACTTGACATGACTTATTTACATTATAGAACCTACTGATATGAACATCGGGGCATGACATGACTCAAGTAAATCCCGAAATAAACATCGGGTTACAATATATAAGAAATGCAAGTGAATACATTCTGAAGTTACAATTACATCAACAATATTATTAGTTGAAATTTGGGAACACAAGGAATCTAAGGTGCCTAATATAGACGGATATGTCCTATGGTCAATATGGAATAAATGTTCATGTCATAGAGGCATTGGGGGTATAGCTTGTTACATTAGGAAGAACATATCCCCACATGTTAGGCTTTATAAGAAAAAACCTTACAACCAATTTATTTGGATAGAGATCACATACATTAATGATGAAAAATGTACATATCCATTTGTTATTTTTCCCCTATTAATTCCAACTTCTATAAAAACACCAATTTAGATAAAAATTGTCCTTATGATCATTTAGAACATGATATTTCTTGTTTAAGGAAGGAAGTAAATATCCTTTTGATGGGTGACTTCAATGCTTGAACTTCCAGTAACCAAGCTATTCTTTTAAGCAACTATTCCAACCCTAATCCTCTTTGGTTAGATGAATACCTTGAGCTAGCTAATAGGCACAAAAGAAGTTATGAATATCTAGGTGAAATTTTATTCGGGTTTGAGTTGGTCAAATTTTGTAGTGCTTAAGATCTTATCATTTGCAACGGTCTCAAAAAATGGCCAAAATCTAGCTAGATGACTTGTATCCATGGGCTTGGAAATAATGTGGTAGTTTATGTTTTATCTTATATCCCTATATACAACACATTAATAGATTTCAACATCGTCAATGACCATGATCTTGACTCTGATCATAGACCTTTAATTATAACTCTCAATATTTCCATGTATAGGATCCCAAGGAGAAAAAGTATCATATCCAAAATCACTTGATATTCGATACAAATAAAGCTGACATTTTTCTCCATAATCTAAAAAATGGACTGGTTCCTTTATCTAGCATGGAGAATATAGAAAATATCTACCATAATTTTAATACAACCCTCTTGTCATATGTTAACAACTTCTCTATTGAAGTCTCAACTAAAACAAACAATAGTAGAACCAACCTAGTGGTATGATCAAGAGTGTAAAGATGCGAGAAAAGAAACCAAGCAAGCTACTACAAATTCGATAAAAATGGACAAGATAAATCACTACATATCCTTAATTAAAAGAAAAAAAAATTATGTAAGTAAAAGGAAGGAAAATATCCTACACCTCTCCAAGGCGGCTCCTAAGAAATTTTGGAGGCAAATTCTAACTCGCAAATGAAAAGAAGACAAAAAAATTGCTTTAAAAGATTGGAATTCATATCTTAAAACATTGTATGAATCCCCAAATATCAGAGATAACATTTAAACCCTTCTTACAATGAAAGAAGTTTTCTCATTAGAAGACATAGATTTCGGGGTTAAGCTCTTAGAAAATGGAAAATCCGAACACATTGAAGGCTACCAAGCAGAAAACTTAAAAATTGGAGGTCTTGTCCTCATCCCTCACATCCAAAAACTCTTTAATCTAGTGGTCAAGCAAGGATTTCCTACACCTTGGATGGAAAGCTTCATTATTCCTATTTTCAAAAGTGGTGATAAAAATGACCCCTCTAATTATCAAAGTATTATGATTAGTCCTCTCTTAGCTAGGTTATATGGTATTATCTTATCAAAGAAGATCAATGGATGGCTAGAAATGGAAGGTACGCGGTCTAAAGGCCTAGCAGGTTTTGGAAGGAATCATTCAACCATGGACCGCCTCTTTACACTTAGGATCATTGCAGAGGAATACCGAAATAATAAGTCTGAAATATTTTGTTTCTTTGTGGATTTTAGAAAAGCTTTTGATACAATGCCTAGAAATAACCTCTCGAATAGGCTAGAGGAGCTTAAGGTTCCTTTTGAGTTGAGAGTTGCTGCGATAAGGTTATATGAAAAGGTAATTTCCAAGTTTATGAATAATGAGGGGTGGACAACATATATAAATTGTAATATTGCAGTTAAACAAGGTTTCCCCCTCTCCCCTACCCTTTTTGGCATTTACATTAATAAGCTAGAAAAGTGTTTAGAAGAAGCAGGTTGCGCTGGTACAATCTTAGTTGGGATAGTTATCATCCTTCTACTTTATGCTGATGATATTGTTCTTATGGCAAGGGTCCTTTTGATCTCGATAAGAAATTAAGAATTCTTAAAGATTTTTCCTCTAACATGGGTATGACTGTTAACAACGACAAAACAAAAATCATGATTATAAAATCTAAGAAAGATACATTTACAAATTTTATTTATGATAATAAAAATCTAGAGGAAGTCACTTCTTACAAGTATCTCATAATCGATATTCATCACAAGCTCAATTGGAACTATAGGATTGAGAAAATGATTAATGGAGGGTGGAAAGCTTATTTTGGTCTTGAAAATAACTGTAAATCAACCAATCTAGTCATGTGGGATAAAAAGAAGCTCCTCTTTGAAACTCTTGTCATCCTTGTTATCTTGAATGGTTGTGAAGTATGGGGGTGCATCATTTCTATAGAATCTTGGAGGAAGATTGAGCAAATCTAGAAGCAATTTATAACTTATAACCTCAAAATTAAAAGCAATATGCCTTATCCTATTCTCCTCATAGAAGTGGGTCTTTCCCCCACCGAGATCATTGTTATGACTAGGTACATGATGTACAAGCATAAGATAAATAACATGGGAAATGAGAGACTTCCTAAAATTGCTTTAAACTCAAGTCGAAACCAACTACGCCTCAAGTGGTGTTGGTGTAAAGATATCATGGCTTGGTTAAACCATTGGGGCATTAATGAAAATGACATTTTGCAGAAATATTATTACTTCTATGTTTAAAGAGAAATTACGGCATGAGGAAAAATTAGCGGTTAAGAGAAAATTAAGATACTATAAGGAGGTCATTAATCCTAACTTGGAGGATCGGAAGTATCTCTTGGTAGTAACTAGCTCACGAAAGAAAATTAATATAGCCAAGATTAGAACAAACTCTCATGAACTAGCGAAACATGGCATTGGTCTATTCCTAAAACTCCATGGGCGGAAAGGGTTTGCCATCTATGTGAGTCTATGAGCGTTGAGGATTGAAATCATTCTCTTAGTACCTTGCTTACACACACATTAGATCTGAGTTTCATAGTATTTGCTACAATACAAATATTTATAACCTCCTAACTTGCCAAAACTATAGTGAGCTTGGAAAGCTCCTTAGCAAGCCTTTTGAGCACAGGAACAAGATTTTAAAGTAAACCCAGTATTTTCCTTCTTAAGGTCCGATAGATCAAAGTTGATCTCAATGAACGTTAATCATCATCATCATCATTTATATATGACTTGCTTGTATTAGCTTTAAAAAAAATTAATATTTTTAATCTAATTTACTCTAGATTTTATGGTATACATAGGCTTAGGCTTGCCTTGCTGCCACTGTTAATGTAATAAAATCTGCTTTTAGATGTTATCCCTAATATTATGTGTGTTTATATAAGGTCGAAAAGAAAGTTCGAAAATAGCTAATTATTTGAAAGGAATTAGCTATCTATTTTTTTGGTTGTATTTGGATGACAAAATTAACTCTTTGTTGTTTGTGATGCAATTGTCTTTGACATGACATCAAGCCAAGGCTTGCTTTCACTTTAACTTTAACTTTATTTTTCGCTTACATTTACTACTAATTTAAGTCTTTGATTTTAAGTTACCTTTAACTACATATAAGAACATTGATAACTACAACGAATGCAACTTTAAAACTTAAGTTTAAAAAGCAAATTAGTATTAATTATTTATTTTAATTTTCAAATTATATATATTCAATTAGTAAAATGAAATTGTATTAATGTTCCAAACGAGATACTACATTTGCAAATCTTGATTAATTATTAAATCGATCATAGCACAATAGGAAAATAACTAATTTAATTTTGACAGTGCCCCCACATCGATCCCATCCAGCTCCTCCTAACAAAACTTGAGAGTCTCATAGGAAATTGCGTTAAACGTGAGGTTCTCTTAAGGAAATGATCGGCTAGACAAAAGTAAAGTAACAAAAGTAACACCATCATAGTGGTGGGGGAGAACAAGACAACACGTGAAGGTGGAGATGTGTGGTGCCATAATCTATTATTGACTTGTCATTTTCAATAAGTCAATCATAGTAAAAAAAGAACACGTGGTTGTGGATATGTTTAGTTTAAAACATAGATTTTCAACAAATCATCAAATCTGTTTAAAAATCAGGAATATGTGGTTGTGGAAATGTTAAAATTAATGATTTGGATTTATTTTGATTAAGTTTATAGAGACTTTGATAATTAAATATTCAAAAATTTGGAGTATAGTTTTGTTCACACATATAACTTATAGTTTTTAAATCATCATCATCATATATATATATATATAACTTAAATTATCCATGAATTTTGAAGTCTTTATATCATTTTTACAAGTCTTTATATATAAGTCTTCTACTTTTTTAAGTCTTCAATCATGTGCATAGAACAATCATACCACTTTTATAAGTCTTAAATTTACGTTAAATATAATGCAATATCCAATGGGTATGGGACACAAACAAATTTTTCATCTATTAGTTCACAATTTACAAATCTTCATATCACTTTTGTAAGTCTTTCACAATTTACAAGTCTTCATACCACTTTTGCAAGTCTTTCATTTACTTTCTTTATATCAACCTTTAATGTGTATGGGGACACTTGATTCACTTTTCTCAAAGAGTACACAACACTTTTACAAGTCTTGAATCATGTGTACAATTTACAAGTCTTCATATCATTTTTGCAAGTCTTTCATTTACATTCTTCAAGTAACCATTCAATGTGTATAGAGACACTTAATTCACAGATCTCAAAGTCTACATGCCATTTTTACACGTCTTCAATAATACGCATACAATAATTATACTACTTTTATAAGTTTTAAATTTAATTTAAATATATAGTGTAATATCACAATGTCCAAATTATTCATTGATGATGGAATCTCGATACCACTTTTACATCTTCAATTTACTTAATGATTGTGTGCATAGAACACTCACCCACTTTGTGAGAAATCAAACAATAAAAATCAATAATAGAAGCATTAAAAGTATTAAAAAAAAGCATGTAACCAAGTATTACATCAAATATTAAATGCCTTACACAAAAAACTCTTTAAGCAATATTTTTAATCACCAAAGTGTGGTGCATTTTATAGATTTAAACGGATCACTGGAACTTCTCGTTGGCTTGATTTGCAAATAAAACAAGACTTATTTTGAAATTGAAATCATGTTAAAATGGTGTGCTAATGGGGCATCCATTCCCCATATCTAGGTTCAATGCCCCTTCATTGGGCATTGGTGGAGATTCCTCTATGACACTTGTCAATGAAAAATTTTCATTTTCTTGATCATAGACTTGGTTGCAAAGTTTGAAACTTATGTAGTTAATAAAATTTGATTCATTCATGAGGTCTAAAAGCCCGTGAAAACAAACAAAAGTGAAAAATAACTATCTTTTATTCCTTCTCCATCATTAATGATTACAATGAAAGTTCAACCCCTTATAACTACTATCTGAGATTTTTGAAAATTGCTCATTTAGAATATTCTTGCATGACTCTCAAACTGACTACTAACTAAAGGCTAACCAGAGTGACACTAGTTGTCAACTCATTTTTTTATTAAGTTCATAAACTAAGAGATAATTGATACTTACAAATTTAAAAAATCCCCAAAAAACAAAGAAAAAACCCAAATTTGAGGTAATATAAGAAGGATTTTGGCCCACAAAAAAGTTGAAACAAGGTCCAATTAGTTATGATCAGTCATTGCAGTGAACTCTTCAAGATGGAACTTCCTATTAAATTTCATCCCAAACAGATAACCAAGTCAAAAGTTATGACCTAAAAAAATCCCCGCATGAGAAGCATAAATTGATGGTACACATAAATGCATACAAGTTCTCCATATTATCCAAAGCAATGGAAGTTTCCCAATACATATGAACATAAGCATAATTTAATCTATCATTTTGTTTGATGCACAATTAAAATTCTTAAGCTCATTCAACCTTAGTTTTAGGGTTGAATGCTCATGTACAAAGTGCACCAGGATGCTTCATAGTACATTCAAGATCTTTATATAGAAGTTTGACCCATCTCCCAATGCCATCTTTATACTGCTTAGGCCCTACACTTTATACGCTAATCCAAAGTCAACCCACCATGTACATGTATAGCATAGGACATGTATCATTTAGACCATAGGCTTAAGCCGTAATACATTGCATATCTATATTCCCTAAGCTTAATGCTTAGAAACCATGGCATATGAAATATGCCATGGTAGTATTATTGCTATGAATAAAATCTAGGTTGATCTTAAACCAATCTTACAACCTGCCACAAAATAAATAAGAAATGTGTTAATAGTTGTAATAACATAAACATGAAATATAATTATAATGATTAATAGATATAACATAGATAATTTATCTATGTTAGATAATTAATGAAGATAGAATTTTACCTTGTTATTAAGCTAAGTCTGTGAGGAACCATACAATCAACTAACCGGTGCATTAATGATCCACACGTTCAGCATTCCTTAGAAACAAGTCCCGTCGCTAAGTATAATCTGCATAGAGTGAAAGAGGTGCCTTAGTTCAAAAGAACTAAGTAAGACTGCTAGTCAAGTGAACACTTTACCTCTCAATAATGCCACGTGGGAGAACTAGTCCCGCCACTCCACCCACTTTAGTTCTAGAAAAAAATTTAAGTTAGAACCATATAAATAACAAGTAAGACTATGCAAAAATAGGTGAAGCATATAATCAAGTAACGACACATATGCCATAATGTATAACCATAGGAATAATGTAGTAAACAAGCATTATGACATCGTAAGCAAAATACAGTAATATTCATAACCGAAAGTAAGATGATAGAACGTAAGAATAGCTTACGACCAAACAGTGGTACATTCAGTGTACATTATAGTCCGCAAGTTCAATAATGTTCCGCATAGGTAGTTTTTACTAGCCTAATAAAATAAAAAATTCAATTTTTGGGGAAATAACATATCACAAACAGTTCAATCAGTTCACATTCAATTCAACAAGTTCACATTTAGTTTAAGTCAGTGAACATTCAGTTAAATCTCATTGAGGAAAGGAGGGTTCATATCTTGTGCATGCCCAAGAATCCTAAGTGCTAGCTTGGCACTAGTGCTAGGGAGGGCGCTAATATTTGCATGGAGGGAGTTCTAGCTAATATTCCTCCTTGTGTATGCGCTATGTGATGCTCCCAACAATTTACCTGAGCCTTCCGATCACTACTTTATGCATGCTAGGTGTTTTGACTTGTTATTAATATGCTAGGCATATGGCAAGTTTACTATAGTTGATTATAGTGTTGTATTGGAGCTCTCTTCTCAACTGCCAAGGTGATATCTCTTATCGAAAAATTTGCTTGTGTTGTAAACCATTCTCTGCAAATATATCTATCATGCTCAAACAATTATTGGGTTTTTCATCCTCTGTGTTTGGATAGTTTTCCTAGGGTATATCTTGTCTCTCATGGTTGATTGATTATATGGTTGATTTATGAAGGTGATTTATGTGGATGATATATTTATGAGATTTATATGTGGCTGATATATTTATGAGATTCATATGTGGCTAATGTATCCATATGTGACTGATTTATGAGATACAAATGTTCTTAAATTGAATGATAAAATTTTAAAGTTCAAGAATCTCCATATTTGCGCAAAACATTAACAATTCCTATGTAGTCTTCAACCCATAAACCTTGGAAAATGAGTATCGTTTGATGTTGGAAAACCCCATTTAGTTGG
Organism: Pseudotsuga menziesii; assembly: GCA_001517045.1. NCBI lineage: Eukaryota > Viridiplantae > Streptophyta > Pinopsida > Pinales > Pinaceae > Pseudotsuga > Pseudotsuga menziesii. The sequence goes on from LPNX010851607.1 coordinate 315,802, forward strand.
AATCTCTAAAAGTGTTAATGGGGATATCAGCGAAATATATCACCCACTTCACCAAATCTGCGGTGGTCATATGGAAACCAGATTTCCTGATATTCTCATATAGTCTCGTGTCTTCTTTAAATTTAGAGAAATCATCCCTGTTGAAGATGGTGTAGATCCTGACCCAGTCCAAACATAGGTTATTATATACCCTTGCATTGGTGTCAGAGAAGAATATGAAATTGGGGTCAATCTTCCATCGTTTAGTTAAATCTTTAGACCTAGTTCTTTTATCCATTTGCTTCCTTAGATTTCTGTAGAAATTTAACAAATATGATTATACAGAGTTTCTTCCCGGTCTGAATGAATTTTTATAAAAAGAGACATAATACCTATATGATGAAAATTAAAACTTCAAAATTTTAAGCAGAAATAAACTCACAGGGTGAATGCTTAGCACATTTGTGCAGGTGGATTCCAACTTGTATCAATTTAATGAATAATTGGGGCTTTATTCGATTTGTTATAAGTATTATATTTTGACATTTTAAGATCGGAAATAGGATTATTGTAAGCCCGTGCAAAATTTATAACAATTTCAAATTTCAAATGCCTTTTGAAGTGGGAATCTAAAATTCAGGCGTTAGAAGTGAAAGATAAAATTCATTTTTTTTTTGTTATCCTTCCAACTAATGAATGTCAACTAATTATTATGCTTTAGGTAACAACATGGGAGTCAGAAGTTGGGAACAATATAGTAAGAGTCTTTTTTAATGAGATCCTGACTTCCGATTTCAAAAAGGTCGAAGTCAGAGAGTCAGGTTTAGAAAATGACCAATGTTGCAAAAATTGTTGAGTGCTGCCCTTCAATCAATATTACTAAAGGTGGGTGTCAGGATTCAGAAATGAATTACGATAAAAATATAAAATGTCTTTACTCCCAACTTTTAAAAAAGTTGGGATTGCTAATAATTATACGATAATTTCCCAAATTCATCCTTTTCTTGATTTAAACGTAGTCAGAGTCAGAAGGCCGATGTCTTGATTATATGATATGATTAATTCATATTTTGAATTTATACTTTTGAGTTATATAGGGCCTCTTTTGATTTAGCCCAGTTTAGAATCAGAAAGACTGTTTCTTTTCATATTTTGCAATTTTATAAAGCAATCATTAATCTAATTAACTAAAATGGACAAAAAATTATAAAGAAAGTTTTTATGCTAAGGGGCTCTCATCTTTCATGAGATGGGATCGTTGTGGATACAACATGCTCGTCTTTGGATAAGGAGCACTTGTGCTAGTGTTCCTTAATGGTGAAGGCGCACCAGTGGCAGTGCTCCACTTTGGCGAAGGTGCACTAGAGCTATTTTTGAGGAGTGGGTGCATTGATCCCTTCATGACCCATATGAACCAATGCTATTTTGTAAACAAAAACAACAGTGCTTCACTTTTGAAAATGTGCATTGGTGCTCCTCTTATGTTAAGGGGCACCAATGTCGATGTTCCTCTTTGGTGAAGGTGGACTAGTGTCAGTGCTCCTCTTTGGTGAAGGTGCATCGATCCTCATTTTACAGTCCAATCACACTAGTGCTTTTGATATACAAAATAAATAAATAAAGTCATTTTTTAACATATTTAAAAAAAAGTAATTTTTAAACGTTTTTAAAAAAGAGGAAAAATGTCTTCAAAAGAGGAAAAAATAGGGTTTTTCTATTTCTTCATTTCACATGAATCTACCAGAGAAAAGAAGAATATGAAGAGAAAGAGAAATGGTGATGTATCCAAGAAATTGATTTTTTCCCTCTTTATTGTTTCATTTCTTCGTGTTATCTATTTTGGTTATACTATTTTGCATTTATCATTATTGTTCCTAATTATTTATTTGAGTTTGTTGTTTGTTTTGATTGGTTTGATGGTATCTCCTCTATTTTGTAGGTTAATGGTGGATTTCTTTTAGGGATTTACATCAATGTAAATGGGTTTTCCATGCTTATTGAAAGAAGCATTTTTTAACTTTTGAAAGAAGCGAGAAAACATATTAAGAAGAGGGGGGAAAAGACCTTGATTGTTTCATTTATTCATTTCACATGGTTCTACGAGAGAGAAGATGAAGAGGAAGAGTGTTGCATCCAAGAAACCATTTTATCGCTCTTCATTGTTTTATTTATTCCTGGTATCTATTTTATTTATATTTTTTTTTCTCACTATTGTTCATAATTTCTTATTTGGTCTTTTTGTTCGTTTTTGTTGGTTTGAGGGGTTTTACTCTATTTTGTATGTTAATGATGGATTCATTTTAGGATTTTTCTTCAAAGTATATGGATAGAAAATGAGGGGCATGTTTGGAAAAGAAAATTATATTTGTTTTTGTAGCATGAGTGCATATCCATAGCGGTTTTCACTTGTTGTTATTTGCAGGTTAACAAGGTTTTTGTAATTTCAGAAAACTATTTTATGTTGACGGAATTTTTTTTTTCACGGTGCTTCTCTTTGGTGAAGGCACACCGGTGCTTCTCTTTGGTGAACGTGTACCGATGCTCATTTTTTTCCTAAGTGAACCGATGGTCCTATTTTAAGGTGTGTGCACACTAGTGCTCTTCTTTGGTCTGAGATAATTGGTTCTCCATGTTAGAAATATAATATATCATGGATGAGTGGTTTTGGAGGGTTCTCATCAAACAATTTTCATGTAAAAATTAAGTGGTTTTGTAATTACAAGAGATACACTCATTAAGTGGTAAATCGAATAGTTTGACATTCGCCAGGTTTTGTATGGGTGTTTTCATCACCATTACTATAAATTGTAATTCTTATCATTTCAATATTAATTATTAAAAATTTCATAATATTATTTTTGTTTTTTATTGATAATTCCTAATTTCATATGTTTTTAACTGTAATTTTTTATTTCAAACAATCAAAATTTTAATCTTGTTTAATATTTGGCAAGTATTTCATTTTTAGAGTTCACATAAGAGATTCATTAATAAACAACAGTAAGAACTAATACTTTGAATATTCAAAATCAAAGTTATTATACCACTACATTTTAATAACCTTGTATTTATTAAATCACTTCCCTCTATTTGCATGTTTACTAGGTTTTTGTACACGATATGTTTTCGTCATTAGTGCTCTTGTTTTGTATAGGCACAACAATTCTCATTGTTGGTTAAGGTGCACTAATTCTCATTTTTTGTATAAGTGGATCGATGCTTCTTTACTATAGGTGCACCTGTGCTCTAAGACATTAAACTGTAATGCTGAACATTGCAATACTAATTGTTATACATTTTTATAATATTATTTTTATGTTTATTGATAATTCCTTATCTCATATGCTTTTAACTATAAAAGTATATTTCAAATATTCAAAAATATATATTTTTTAATATTATGCAAGCATTTCATTTTTAAGTTGTAAATATGAGATTCATTAATAAACAAGGGTATGAACTAATACTTGGAATATTCAAAATCAAAGTTATTATATCAGTGCATTTTAATAAATTATTATGTATTTATTAAATCACCTCCCTTTCTTGCATGTTCACAAGGTTTATGTGCACAACAAATTATTTTTTGTCATTAGTGCTCCTCTTTGGTATGGAAACACCAATGATCACTGTTGGTTAAGGTGCAACAATTCTCATCCTTGGTATAAGTGCATCTATGTTTCTTTACTATAGGTGCATTGGTTCTTCATTGTCAATGTACACTACTGTGGTTTTGGCCCCCAAAAAAACATTAGTGCTCCTATCTAGTGAAGGCACACCAATGCATCTTTGGTACAAGAACCTCGGTGCATCTTTAGCAGAAGCACACTGGCGCATCATCGCAAGAAGCGCATAGGTTGGCAGAATCTCATGGATGTATATTTGGTAGAAGTGCACTAGTGCATCTCTGGCAAAAGTACACCAGTGCATATTTGATATAAGAGCATTGGTGTATCTTTTATAGAATCACATCGATGTATCTTTGGTAGAAGCGCACCAATGCATCTTTGGTAGAAGCTCACCAGTGAAAAAAACATCCACTAAATCCTTTGGTCATCTAAATTTATTAGATATAATAAATTTCGATAAAATCCTCCACTAAAACATCTAGTACCATTATTAAAGGTTGTAGCAGAGTTGTTTTTGAAAATTTTGACCAATCTTGTTATACTAAAAACACCCATTGTAACCTCCGCTACATGGTCTTTTCCTTGTAGTGTGAGTTCAATTTTCATGGCTTTACCACAACCTCGGAGTCATATTCCTGAAATAATAGTAATCATCCCCCCAACACTTGCGTGTTGAATAGGTGACTAGGTATCGTAGTGTTGAATGATTAGTGTACATCTTGAATTGTGAACTCAACAAATAGTGTCTAAAATTTGTAGCGCATACACCATTTTCAATCCTTCACGCTCTATTGTGGTATAATTAATTTATGCAGTTGGAAGCTTTCTACTTGGAAATGAAATAGGGTGATCCAGATCTCCCTCCCTTGGCTAAGCTAGGACTACTCCCAATTCCATAGATGATGCATCCACATGTACATGAAATTATTTCTTCCAATCCAAAAATATCAAAATTGGTGAAGTGGCCAATTTCTCCTTCAAAATTACAAGCTCTTCTGACATTCTTCACTCCATTGAAACTTGACATCCTTCTTCAATAAATTTTCTAGTGGGGATGTGATATGCACATATCCTTTGATAAAATTTCTATAATATCATGTATTCCCCATTATAGCGTGCAACTGTCACACTAAAGTAGATGCTTTCAAATCAACTATAGCTACTATCTTCTCCCGATCCACCTGTAATCCTTGTCTGCAAATTTCATGATGCAATAGGATCTGAAATTATGCACAAAAAATACAATTCTTCATATTTAATGAAATCTGGAACCATTTTCATTTGTACAACATAAACCATAGAAATTTAGTACGATTTTTCAAAAAAGTAAATATTGTCCAATCATCCAGGTATACTTCTAGAAACTTATGAATGAACTCCTTGAACATAGAAACAACCACTCTAAAGAATATTGTTGATGCATTTTTCAATCCAAATGGCATCACACTATATTGGTAGCATCCCCATTCTATTGTGAAGGTCCTCTTATGTCTATCTTCTTATGTGATCTCTATTTACTCATATCCTAAGAATTCATCAGTAAATGAATAGGCTTCATTCCCCCCTACATTATCCAACGCTTCATATATAAATAGTAGGAAATGGATCATGTAAACAAGAATCATTAAACTTTCATAGGTCTACATAGATTTTTATTCCTCCAATATTTTTATCTTGCACCACCACTAGGATGATCTATTCTTATTCTTCAATAGGCTCTATAATTCCTGCTTCTAGAATTTTTTTGAACTCGGCCTTTAATTTCTCTTTGTATATTACGTTCACTTGGTATGACATCTGGTTAATCGATTGAGCAACTAGATTCAGGGGTATCTTCATCTCTCCCAACTTACTAGCAATCCCCTTCATTTCTAAAAATTTGGCAGGAAAAATATCTTGGTATTCATGCAATAAATCAATAATTTTTTCAACAGTTTCATCATTCTAGTAGTCCCCTATGTTTGCAAACTTGGGATTCTCCTTTTTGCCAATATTCACCTTATGGGTTTTCAATGGTTGTTTGTAGTTATTAGATCCACACTCAAGTCATTCTACTACACGCTCTACCTCAATTTATGGTATTTTCACATTTCTTGGATCATCCTCCTCCTAATCTTCTTTTTCCATCTTATAAAATTTAATATCTTCCACTATCACAAATGGTCTATGCATAATACATACTTTTATGACTTTAGTCACATCTTCTGGCGCAAAAATGTTGTCCTTAATTGTCTATAACACTGCATTGACTGACAAAGCCTCATCTTCAAAACTAAATGATTCCTTGAAACTGATTTTCATCTCTTCCCAATCTGGTGTGCCTCTGTGCATTTCTAGCTCTAAACACCAATTCCTTGGAATGGTGTTCAAAGTTTTCACAAACAAATGTGTCCATTCCTCCTTTGGTACTGTATTCCAAGTCACACTACACTGCAAAACATGTTATGATGGAATACCTAGCCCCGTATACTTCTGTGTAGTATACTCAACTCCAAATATGAGTTGTAATAGCCTCTTGCATTTCTCCCACTTTTCTAAAAAAAAATTTATGTGTATCCAACCATCTTGTAGGTGTGGCTTTCAGCGCAACATCTAATGCTAACAACCTTTTTTGTTCTGGCATCTGTATTTTGAAGGCTTCTATAAAATAATTAATTTTTGTAAGTCTAATATACCTGGGGGGTCACATACCTCTGTCGTGATCCAGCTTAAAGAGCTTGTGATATGTGGGTACCTTCTTATATGGACTTCATGCATCCATTGTTTCTAGTCTTTAAAAGCTTCTTCAGAATACAATGCGTAGAAGTTGACATTGCACCAAATAAGCATACTGTCAATAGTATGATTGACATAATATTCCATCCACGCATTCACATCATAGCAGTTTCCCATATCTTACTTATTGTTGGCTTGACATATTTCCTTCCTTCCACAAGATCCAATCGTGCAGTAACTTTTAGGGTATTGAATTTAAATATAACTTTTCTTTTCCTTAGATCAATAATGGCCTTGTTAACAAAGACTTACTCAAGTCCCAGCAATGCAGGATGAGGTTTGTTATTGTCTATAATCTCAATAAATTCAAAATAAACCATGTTGCACATACCATCAATAGAAACAATTACGCCTATCAACTTTCCAATCAAAAGAGTTCTATGGTGATTGTATAGTATTAACTAAATATAAGACCAAATAAACCTTGGCCTAGCCATCATTTCCCAAGTTTTATTAGGTAAGACATTAATATCAAAATCCAAATCAAGAATAATATAAGCCATATCATGATCTCCTATCTACACATTTAGCCTAAATTCCCCATGTTCCCTTATTCTTTGGTGCACCTGGTTGACTACAGCAGATCCTTTTTTCTCTTGCAAGAAACGAGCAATCATCTAGTGTAGTATATCCAAAGAAGAGTCATATTTTATCAATTCCAATGAACTCTTTAGAAATTTCTTCAGGGTGCTTACCTCTCACACTAATTTTTTTCTGGTACTATGTAATCATATGCTAAAGGCATGTCATATAGAGATAGTCTATCATACGGTTGTCCCGATATTAATGCTCCATATCTTTGCTCTTACAAATATCATCTTTCTTTCTTATAGCTATAATTCTCCCTCTATGGATAAAAAATGGGTTATTTTCCAGTAGTTTTACTAACTCAATTATCAATGCATAGTTCTTGCGATGTCACATCGTCATCGGTTCTCGCTCCAACATGCATGACTGCGGCTATTTCGGTTGGACATCTTGTTATTCTACTGTAATCATTTTCACATTTTGGTTGTTCTGGTTATTCAAATTCTTGTTTATGTTCTATTTCTGGATCTGGTTTATTCTAATTTGGATTATGAATCTGATTCTAGTTATGGTTTGGTTTCCATCTTTGTTGCCATTTTGGAACTAGTAGTGGAAAATCCTTTGTTGCATGGTTGAAATGTCCACAATAGGTACATGCCATACACAGGTTATAGTAATCCCGCACAAAATGTCCCTATTTGCCATAGTTGTAATAGATGACCATCACTCTTCCACCTCTATCACAACCTCTAAAATCCCCTTTGCATGTTTGATTATAACATTTTAATGGAGTATTATATTGTGGCTTCCCACCTTCTGTTCTGACTTCGCCTTGGACTTTGTATACATTTGGACTGCATTCCATCATGAGGTATTGTGCACGACAATCTTTCTCGGTGTGACCCAAAGATATACAAAAGTTACAAAACAAACTTTTGGAAGTGCTCACATACTTTTGTAGTAACGAACAAGTAGTAGGAGGATGATTCCCTCTACATATCTCACACCATACACCTCCTCTCTTAGGAAAGTAGTTTAGGGCTCTAGTTTCCAAATAAGCTCTAAAATATGGACATTCAATTTTATGATGTCCTTCCATCCTGCAATTTGTGCACAATATTTCTTCACTCTTTTCCTTTCTTTTAGGAATTTCGTGCAAATAAGTGCAACTAGATTCAACTAGACTTGATCCATCCCCACATTGTTCTCTCCCACTAAGGATGCTTCCAATTTCATGGTAAGATCCAACACATTTGACTACAATGTATTTTTTTTATGCATCAAAGGGCCATGTATATGTGGCAATAACACAATAATGGACCACTCCTTGTGTTGTTCCTCTCGAATATGGAAAGACATCCTATCCATCGGCACTTTGAATCTCTAGTCAAAGTCCCAAAATGACTCATTTGGAAATCGTTTAATATATTTTAATTATGTAATGCATTGTGACTTAGATTTAGGATTTTTGAATTCTTTTATTAGAGCATCCTTAATGTCGACGAATGATATGGCTTGTGCATTGATGTGATACTTCATGTACTAAATAAGTGCATGATCTCTGAATGTTGTTACTAATTATGTGATCTTTCTAGCCTCATCCTGGATTTGTTTGTCTTCTCATGTTGCTTAGGAAACAAAAAAGTGTTGGTTTAGGTATTCTTCCCCCAATCCACAAAAAACAGGAAACTTCAAAGCGGGGTCTACCCCACCATTGTCTTTTGTGTTGTATTAGTACTAGGTGTCATAGATTGCATCTAAGTTGTTGAATTAGTTACACTACTTTGATTCCTCTTAATGTTACCTTTACTCCATTGACTTAATACAAATATATGTGATAACAATTTGGGTCTTACATCATATTCTAGATATGTGTGTGGAGTCGTGGGTCAACACAGTTCCTAGCCTAAGTAGCGATTTCCTTTTTTGACAGGTGTTAAATTTTTTCATATGCTTAGCTAAGACATCAGTATTTCATTACATTTTCATAAGGAAATCATATAAACAGGATCACTGAAAGATAGACAAGCACAAACATACAAAAAGAACAAAAAGATTTATCCTGGGAAAACCCTAAAGGGAAAAACCCAGCAAAAGCTTCCTCAATATAGATGCCCCAAAAAGATAAAAGATAAAACCAGCAAGGAGATCAAAGCCTGATCCTCCTCCTTCTCCAGCTACTTCTCTTCTCCACTAATGTGCTACACAAGTGAGAATGTGTGTTCCAAATGAGGAGCACCACACCTCTATTTATATTCATCCGTTCACTTTAATTAACTCATCCGACATGTAGGCTTGAGTTAATCATGTAGGCTCGAGTTACACATGTAGGCTCAAGTAACCACACTGGGGTGCTAATGACCCACCTTTACAATTAGAGGGGACTACCTCATGACTCTTATTAGTTCTTCCGATTAGAAGCATCGGGGTACAAAGATAATACAAGTGGTTCTCTTGGTAGGACCATCGGGTACCACAAAAGATACATATAGAATATTCTTCGAAGTTACAATATTTCAACACTCCTCCTTAATGAGAAGGGTATTCTACAACAACAGCAACAATAGTAGGAGAGGACATCGTCAACATCATCAGGGTAACACATCTATAAATCATTGGAAGCTTTTCAACATCATATAGTCTTCGTCTTCAATTTTCAACGACAGCAACTCTTTGATCAGCATTAGCATCTTTTGACCTTTTGATCAGCAACGTCTTCAACACTTTGACCTTTTGATCAGCAACAGCTTCAGCAACATCTTCAGCACATTGACCTTTCGAATAGCAACATCTTTAGCACTTAGACCTTTCAATCAGTAGCAACATCTTCACCACTTTGACCTTTCGATCAGCAACATCTTCAGCGTTTTGACCTTTTGATCAGCAATAATATCTTCAGCATTTTGATCAGCAACATCTTTAGCACTTTGATCTTTCGATCAGCAACAACATCTTAAACATTTCGATCAGAAACATCTTCAGCACTTTGATCTTTCGATCAGCAACATCTTCAGCACTTAGACCTTTCAATCAGCAACAACATCTTCAGCACTTTGTTCTTTCGATCAGCAACCTGATTAGTAACATCATGATCAGCACCATAATCATACTTCAATTCTTGAACAGCATCATCATCATGATATTCTGATATTTTGATCAGTATGTCATTATCATCACATACTGATCATTTGATTAGTACGTTATCATCATCATACTCTGATCTTTCGATCAGTACATCATCATCATCACACTCTGATCTTTCGATCAATATATCGTAATCATCATCATACTCTGATCTTTCGATCAGTACATCATCATCATCATACACTGATCTTTCGATCAGTACGTCATCATCATCATAAAAACATCATCATCATGAAAACATCATTATCATCAAAACATCAACATGATCCTTCCTTTCAGAATTACGGGATTTAGGTCTTTACGGAGTTACCAATGACCCTTCCTTTCGGAATTACGGGATTTAGGTATTTACGAAGTTACTAACGATCCTTCCTTTGGGAATTATGGGATCAACACATTTGTGGAACTCAGACAATCCTTCCTATTGGAATTACAGGATCAACACATCTGTGGAACTCAGACAATCCTTCCTATTGGAATTACAGGATCAACACATCTGTGGAACTCAGACAATCCTTCCTCTAGGAATTACGGGATCAACACACGTTCTCAAGTACCGAAGTCACCGGATCCGTTCTGAACCAAAGTTCAAGGATGATACAATCCTACCACATTCATGGGGACCGAGATCTCTGGATACATTTTGAACCGAGGTTCAGGGATGATGCAATCCACCACTTTCACGGGGGCTGAGAACTCCGACCGAGGTTCAGGGATGATGCAATCCACCACTTTCACGGGGGTAGAGACCTTCGTATACATTTTGAACCGAAGTTCAGGGATGATGCAATCCTACCACATTCACGGGGGCCAAGACCTACGGATATTTGTTGAACCGAAGTTCAGGGATGATGCAATCCCACCACATTCACGGGGGCTGAGACCTCCGGATACATTTTGAACCGAAGTTCATGGATGATGCAATCCCACCACATTCACGAAGACCGAAGTCACCGGATCTATTTTGGACAGATGTTCCAGGATGATACAATCCCTCTTCATTCTCGAGGACCGAGGGCATCGGATCACTTTTGGATAGATGTCCCAGGATGATACAATCCCTCTTCATTCTCGAGGACAGAGGTCTCTAGATCACTTTAGGGAAAGTGCCCAGGGATGATACAATCCCACTGCAACATCACTACTCCCCCTTTTGAGGAAGGTCTTTTTGAAAAAAACCAAGCTTGTCTCGAAAGTGTTCGAACTTTACCCGAGACAGAGGCTTCATTAGTACATCATCATTCAAACCATCATCATCTACATCTTCAGTATGTGAATACTGAACTATCACAATATGTATCTCCAATATGTGAATACTGAAAGCATCATCATCTATATCTTCAGTATAGAAATACTGAAAGCATCATCATCTCTATATTCAGTATAGAAATACGGAATCATTATCATCTGCATCTACAGTATGTAAATACTGAAACATCATCTATATCTTATCTCGTATGTAGAAATACTGAATTTTTATGTGTTACAATCGGAACACAGGGTTCTCTGTCATCACAAATATGGTTATCACATAGAATCATTGTAGTATCCATCTTCAGGTCAAAGAGACCTAATATAAGCTTCTGAAGCCATATGACTTCACAACTTAGCAGAGAAATCTGCTATGTATTTTGCTTCAGCCGTGCTACGAGAAACACTGGACTGTTTCCTACTAAACCATGAACTCATAGAAAACCCCAAACAAAAGCATCTACCTAATGTGCTTTTCCTGTCTGAGATACTTCCAGCGCAATCTGCATCTATGTAGCCATACAATCTATACTCATGGCTACCATCATAGTATAGACCAAAGTCTATAGTCCCTTTCAGATATCTCATCACATGTTTTGCGGTTACTAGGTGAACCCGTCTTGGTTGAACAAGATATTGACTTAAGGTGTTCACAGCAAAACAAATGTCTGGTCTGGAATTTGTTAAGTACATTAATGACCCAATGATCTGTCTGTAATGAGTCACATCCACTAACTCTGATGAGTCATCAACAAACAGCTTCAGGTTGGAGTCCATGGGTGTGGCCATGACTTTGCATTCCAACATATCAAATATTATCAAACTTTGCACTGCATACTTTCCTTGACTGAGAAAGATTCCTTCATATTTCTAGACCTAGGAAATAAAGTATTAGACCAAGGTCTAAATTCTTCAGCGGACTTCTTCTTGCATTCTACAATTTGTTTCTCATTCCCTGTCAGAAATAGGTCATCCACATATAATAACAGGATGACAGGTTCATCTTCTACAACCTTGAGATAAAGGTTAGGATCGACTTTACTCTTGGCAAATCCCATGCTCATCAGGAAACTATCTATTCTTCCATACCAAGCTCAGGGAGCTTGCTTCAGGCCATAGAGGGCCTTCTTCAACTTGCATACGTGAGTCCATCTATCTTCAACTTCAAATCCTTGTGACTATTCAATGTAAAACTCTTCCTCAATCATACCATTAAGGAAGGCTTGTCTTTACTTCATCATGGAAGAAACTACCATGATAGTTCTGAAGAAAGTTTACCTTGCTTCTTGGAGTAAGTGTCTCTTCAGAATTAATTCCCTCTTTCTGAGAGAAGCCACAAGTCTTTCCTTACTTCTATCAGTAGCATATTTTATCTTACTGATCCATTTGGAAGATACCACATTCTTGCTTTCTGGTTTGAGTATTATATCCCAAACATCATTCTAGTATTCTTTCATCATAACATCTTTCATGAGTTCATCTTGTCAGGTCATCAACATATCCTAGTCTTCTGCATTCAATCTTGAAGGTTGGAACCGACTTTACTCTTGGTAAAGTCTCGATCCATCAGGAAGTTGTCCATCATGTCGTACCATGTTGAACTCATATATATTCTGTAGTCACTCCCCCTAAAGTGGAGTATCATCTTTCCTCTTCATTCTGTATAGGTGGTTCTATGCTTGACATATACTTTTCGATAGAGTATGTCATGTCATAGTCTATTCTTTCAAAGGCAACTCACGAACTTTGCTTTGTACACTTGTTCTTGTAGATCAATATGGAAGATACTACGTACTTCCCTTTATGTCTCGAAATCATATCGTATACATCATTCCCCATGATCAACTGTTATTCTTTGATCATAGCTTCTTTCATAACATTCTTTTCTTCATCTTGAGTCATCTCTCATACCCATGGTGGTATTAATCCTTCGAGGTGGATCTACCACTCTCTGAAGCTCTTTCTTCTGTCATGGTGTCTCTGACCCTGGGAGCTTCAGATTCATGTTCATTGGAGTGAATCTTGTATTGTCATCACTTGTTTTCCAGAACAAGTCTCTTCCTTCTTTTCTTGTAAGAGGTTGTACAGGACCTTTCCATGACATCATTGAGATTGTGCACTAATCCAATATGTCAGCAAAGAGGTTTGATAAGTAGCAATGGAGAGTTGTATGGCACCATGATCTACTTACCCATCACAAGCATATTAGTAGTATACAATAATTAATGCAAACAATCTATCATGCATAATACATAAACTAAATATAATCAAATGCATAACAAAACAATATCATGCAAAGACAATTGAATACTTATCTTTTATTCGTTTTGTGGTTAGACTCATTCTTGATCCTTCTACTTCATCATATTCTTCATTCACGACATCATCATTTCTTATCCAAATGATAAGATGGATAAGAGGTTCTTCAAGAATTGAGTTCTTCACATTACTCATTGCTTGAGGGATCTTCTTTGAATGGTGAGAACTTCATCTTCAATTGCTCCCACCTTCTTCTTCTCTTCTTATGAGTCGAGATTCTTCTTCTTCCCAGAGTCTGTTGAAAGTAATTACTTCCTTCTGGCACACATTCCTTGAATGAATGAATTCTATGATCCTGGGAGACCATTCAAGGTGGCTATCACCACTTCTGCATTCTCCAATTCTTCTTCTACTGCTTCAAGATGTTCTGCATTTTGGATCTTCACATTCTTCAACTATTTTCTCAAATCCATCTTCTGATTAATGTTCTTATCTTCAAATATCTTGATCAAGGAATCAAACATCTTCGGTGTCTTTAGGGAAGACACTTGTGGTACAAGTTGATCCATGATTGAATCAACAATGATCTTCTTGGCCTTGATCAAGTTCTTCTTGTGTAAGGCTTTGAGCCTCATCTCCAAATGGAACTGGAAGCTCTCTACTCATGAAGGTGTCCAATTCATTTTATATTTTTTTGGAGAGATCAAATGCTTTCATGCTTGGAAGTTGTCAACTTCACCAAGCTTATCATCAAGCTGATGTGATATATCACTTTGAAATGAGAACCTCAAATGCAAATAACAAAGGATTAGATCTTACCGATTTGAGGTGTTCGTCCTGGTTCCGGAGCTAGCTGATCTAGGGTTTGCCACAGAAACCCTAATTTTCAAAACTTGGAATATTTCAGATATTATTAGATATAAATATAGATATCTTCAAATGGGGCTGTCCAAAGTACTCCTTTTCAGAAAACAGTGGAGGGAAGCTCCCGGAACAGGAAGCCCTAGTTTTCCAATTTCTTCTACATAAATGCCTATCACTGTTTCTATGATATCTCTGAAATTTTTGCTCCTCTATGTTTGAAATTTTTCACTGAGGTAACTTCACATGTCCCTGATCCAACACCATAGGTTTCATCAGAATTGGTTTCACCAATTGGGATTTATGATCATTTGTCCAAGGTTCCTTGTTACATGACTGTTCTGAACAACGAAGTTATATGGATTTCCACGTGTCACTGTTTCATATTCTAAGTCTACAGTTTGGACCATGAGAAGTACAGTCCGTTCAATTTCTGGAACATCTTCAAGAATTCCATTTGGACCTCTGTAACCCAAGATATTGCAATTCTCCCGAGGTGTCCTATTTAGGGATGAGTTCTGGAAGAGGATGGAACCCTAACTTGGAGGGATCATATATCCCATAATATAGCGAATCTGAGGCTGAAATTTTGACACAGTGTACATAAGGATTTTATCCTCAGTCTCTGCAATTTTCATCTCCTCAAACTTCGCCAATATCAGGATATAGATAATGTACCAAAACTTAGCAGTTTTAGTATTTAGGGTTTTTCTAGCTCGGGGTCAAACTAGGGTTTGACTTTCCTGGAGTTTCACCCAACCAAAAATATTGATCTAGGTCACTAAACTTCGATTTTGATGAGGAGATCAATCCTATGCTGGGCTCACTCAAAAAAAATTCTTCTGCAAGAAGCCCTATTTTCCCGCACCGAAAACTGAAAATGCCCGGAATCGAATTCCGCTTCGACAGAAAGATGCGCCCTTCAATGGAGAGTCAGCATAGACTTCTTTTGCTGATCAATTGTGGAGAGAGAACCAAAAATTAAGAATCCCTAGATTCTGTAGCTGCACAATGCCTTCTTTCACAGTGGCTCTGATACCATGTTAAATTTTTTCATATGCTTAGCTAAGACATCAGTATTTCATTACATTTTCATAAGAAAAGCATATAAACATGATCACTGAAATATATAAAAGCACAACTGTACAAAAGGAACACAAAGATTTATCCTGGGAAAACCCTAAAGGGAAAAACCCAACAAAAGCTTCCTCAATATAGATGCCCCAAAAAGATAAAAGATAAAACCAACAAGGAGATCAAAGTCTGATCCTCTTCCTTCTCCAGCTACTTCTCTTCTCCACTAATGTGCTACACAAGTGAGAATGTGTGTTCCAAATGAGGAGCACCACACCTCTATTTATATTCATCCGTTCACTTTAATTAACTCATCCGACATGTAGGCTCAAGTTAATCATGTAGGCTCGAGTTACACATGTAGGCTAAAGTAACCACACTGGGGTGCTAATGACCCACCTTTACAATTAGAGGGGACTACCTCATGACTCTTATTAGTTCTTCCGATTAGAAGCATCGGGGTACAAAGATAATACAAGTGGCTCTCCCGGTAGGACCATCGGGGACCACAAAGGATACATATAGAATATTCTTCGAAGTTACAATATTTCAACAATAGGTTAGATAGTGGTAATATTTCCTTTTGGAATACAATAGTCCTTTGACCTAAAATTATACATAGATATCTCTTTCCTCAAGCTCAGTGTGTTGTTCTCCTATCTCAGACATAGTCCTCTTCCTATTTTCTTTAGGACCCTTTTCTCACAGGGAAGCAATCCCAACTCATCTATTCTCACCTCTTCTTCTTCTCTTTGCATCCTTAGCACATTCAATATTCATTTACTGTTTTCATCCTCTACTCATACCATTCCCTAGTCAGCCACCAATTCCCCTATGCGCGAGGCTGCTTAAGTATAAGAAGAATCTAGTTGCAATGGCATAGCTCCCTTGTCACACAACAACATCTTAGTCCAAGTATATAATGACTTCAAAAATATTCCACATGTACCCTTAAATAAATCCCTCCTAGAATCAATGTATGATTGGGTATAGTCTATAGAAACTTATATAAGATAACCCCTTAGGATGCTATCCAACCAGAAATCTATTGAACGGGAGATCGATTTACTTATAGTAACAACTCACTGAATCAATTTAGGATTCTAGTCTCTTGGTGTTGTCATGTTAAACCTCGAGTTCTGCTCGACCAACCATAACAACCATTTGAACATAATGATGGGGAATTCACCAAATAACCACTCATGTCAATATACATATATATACTTCTGTAATCAATGTTTTATACTGATCCAAGGGTTCTTATTCTGATCTCTAGCAAATTCTTACTACTTGTCTTGTGTCCAATCTTATGTTTCTTTTTTCATTGGCCTCCATGGATCCATTCACTATCCTCCACAATCCATTCAATCATTGATCCCGGTCATGGAAATATAAGCATTTGTTGGCATGCAATGGGTAGACCCAAGTTTCAATATAAACTCACCAAGAAAACCCACAATATGATTCCTTTCACCATCTCCTGCAAATAGGTGAAGTCTCACTTGAGGTATCAATGGGGACTATAGAAACCAAGCTTCTACAATGTTGAAGGGATGTGTACATTCATATTAGTAATCTAAGTATTCATTTATTTAAACACAAAAACATATGATTCATTCATTCACAACAACAATATGAACATAACATCCATGTGCATGCATAACATTTATCAGATTAAACACAAGATAAACTCAAAATGGTTTCAATTCATTATTGGCATCAGGAACACTATTACAAACTTGTGCAACACACATTAAACCTCTGCCATAGCATTCGCACTACCCTTATAGATCCTACCCTCAAATTACATAATAAAAGGTCATAGCAAAACTCAATTATCTCCTTAAAAAATTATTCAAAAATATCCTAAACGCATTATTCCTTACATATTTATACTAATTCAAAATGGGCTAAGCCCATTACAAAGTGGACAAAAATGACCAACTACTTCTAAGTAACTTCCCAACTTTTGCGCACTTTGGTCTATTTGTTGAGTTGTTACACGGTCCATGAGTCTCGTGTACGACTCCTAAGACAGATCCAAAAACTTACTCTAATAGAGTATGATATTTTATCTAGGATAGAACCCATATCTTTACATATTGTTATTACAAGAGTAGTGTTTATTTGTAAATTTATGTGTCATTAACATGGAATCATGCTACTAAGGTTGGATCCCCCTGTTGCGCTTGCTTCTCCTCAGGCACCTCCACATGCTGGCCAATCCATTCTTTGGGCCATCTTTGATTTCCCTCTCGATATCTGTATCTCTGATGATGAAGAAGGTTGAGAGTGGCTGCTTCTCAGGGTCATTGCACGAATATAGGATGATGTTGTGTGGCCTCGTGTGGAAGTTAATGAATGGATACTTGACCACCATCACAAGTTTCAGTCTATACTTCTTGCGCATGATCTGTCTAAGTCTTTCTCCTTGGAGAAAGAATTCAATCTTTGCATCGTTCTTGTGCTTGCTGTCTTTGTGGTCCCAGAGGTTATGGAACTTTTCACCGAGGTACTCCAATTGTATTTCCATGGGTTGATAGTCTGGTGGAGGAGTCTAGGCTAAGAACGAGATCAGAATCAGAAGCCACGAGTAGTGGAACCTCACCAAGGGAATTTCATACGCATCAACCGCGTTGTCCATGAATTCATTCAAGAGGAACTGGGACCAGTTAATGTGCACTCCTTGTGCACACTATTCTTCTATCTCTATTGTTGTGGAAGTGAATTCAGTAGGCATCATCTTGTGCAACAACTTACTCCATAATATTTTTTCTATGGACCTTACATCAATGTCAGTGATAGAGCTAATGAGGTATCCCTTTCCACCATGGTCAAGTTGGTACTTTCCCTTCATGTTATTCTTGTCCAATTTTTCCCCGTCCTTCTGCAGATATGGGGCCGGGTCGACTCCTTTTCATGGGAGAACTGTGATGGCCGAGCATAGTATGTCTATTACCTAATAAAACTTGTCTAGCCAGAGGTGACCTCCATGGAATCATACCAGAAGTTTCTTGACATACATCCCGACCAGGGTAGTTTGGTTGAAATGCAGAATAAGGAGCAGGTTTAAGATGTCTGACTACTCCAATCCATGCACCCAATCCATTGCAGAAACTACGTTTGCATTCAGTGGTAGACTGAGAACCGTGACCATGAATCGATTTCTTTCTAGCTCCTTTGGCTTCCTGGTATCATAGTCTTCAAACCTCAAGCCCTAAAGTTTGGGGGTGATATCCTGGGTCAGTGGGATGCCTTCTGGAGTGGTGGGCTCTTCCAGTTCGTCATGCGCATCCATTGTCACTCTTGCTGTGCTTGGGACCCTAGGTGACACATATGGGCGCAGGAGGTTCTTTTCCTCATATGTCATCTCTTTGTCTACTAGTGGTGGTGGAACCGGGTCGGCTCTGTGGGATTTGGGTATCTTCATTGGGGGAGCATAGGAATTGGGGAGGTCTGCAGTCGACAGAACTCTGGGTGCATAAACTTGTGCTTCGGCCTATTGTCCTGGTAGCCATGTTGTAGGTACCTACATCTGCTGGCCTCCTTCTGATGGTGGGTGTGGCGGCCTCGAAGGTGCCTTCAGTCGAGCCTGCGTCTTCTTCATCTTCTTAGTCGACTGACTTGGTTCAGGGATGTAAGGAACTTCTAATATCAGGAAGGGTGAGGTTGGTGAAACAACTGAGTCTTCAATTTCACTATATAGCTCAACAACCATGGGCTTTGGCTCTAAGGTAGGGTTCTGGTTCACTATGGAATTTATTGGCTCAGTTGTCTCGGCTCTTTGATTTCTTGGCTCTGCAAGGCAATATAAAGGTTACCACGACATAGGCGACTGATATTTATAGGCGATCTGGCATCCAGGCTATGACTAGACGCAGTGATGGGAAATTTGATGGAGCACATGGGCTCATCCTATGTCTCCTTTACTCATACACTTAGGTTCAGTTATGTACTTTTCAGGGAATTTATGGTTAATACGGAGGATGGGGCCAAAAAGAACACCGCCATTCTCCTCGAACTTTCCAAATTAATGTGACTGAGTTGTCGCAAGCACCAAATATTTTTGAATCCTCATGCATTTAATTGTATGTAGGTGTCTACCAGTTGTCTTCCACTGACCACCAGTTGTCTCTTAGCCGATTTGTTGGTGGGTTTACAGTAAATCATTCTTTAGTGCAACTTCCTTTTCCTGTGCCAGGTTGTGCTGGAAATGCTTCTTTCAATGCTTTCCTCCCTTTAGATATTTTTTTTTTGCTACATGCCTCGGCCTTATGATACCACACCATAGTCATCGCAGTATGGTTTTAATTGACTGTCGTTGATCATACCCACAACTAGTGTTCCATCTATCTTATGTAGTTTTACCGTGCATGCTTCAGTAATGTGCGCAACCACATATGGGCCTACCCAGTGTGTTTTCAGCTTACCTGGGTGTTTGAAGAACTTGTTGTCATACATCAAAACAAGTCCGCCAACCTTGAACTATTTTGTTTTGATGTGGCATTCATGCCACGCTTTCTACTGTTCTTTTCCACATTTTGATGGAAGCCCGCAATGAATTGTTCTTCCTCCATTTGAATCAGCTGCACAAGTCTTTCTTCTATGGCGTCGGTATCTGTCATTTTTTTTAGCGCAACAATTCGTAGGCTCAACACAATGTACTCCATGGAAATGACTGCTTCTTGTACATAGACCAAACGGAAAGGAGTGTATCCAGTTAGTCGTTTGCATGTTGTTTTGTAAGCCCATAATACTACTGAGACTTTCTGGTCCTAGTCATCCCTATGCACATTGTAGACCTTGGTAAAGGCATTCTCTAGTATCTTGTTGAATGCCTCAACAGTTCCATTTGCTTGAGGATGGTAGGGTGTTGTCTTCTTGTTCTAGATTTGGAATTCTACAGTTAATTCAACAATTAGTTTATTTACAAAATGTGTACCTTGGTTGTTGATAAGGATATTCAAGAAACCAAACCTTGTTACTACATTTTCAAAAAGAAACTTCATCGCAGTTGCTCTAGTGCAATATTTCACAGGTTCTAATTCTGCCCATCTTTTCAAGTAATCTATAGTAGTTATAAAATTGCTTGCACCAGTCTGTTTCCCTAGTAGACTAATAGGGCTGACAAAATCCACTTCTCATTTATCAAAGGCCTATAGTGTGATTTGTGGCGTAAGTGCCATTTCCTCACGTCGTAATGGTTTCCCTATTCTTTGACATTTATCACAGTCACAACAATATTTCCTTGTATCCATATGTACAGTTGGCCACCAGAGTCTAGCTTCCAAAATATTGCACACCATTTCCTTCCTGGTGTGGTGTCCTCCTAAGACACCTGCATGTGCTTCAGCCATTACCCATTTCCTTTCATGATCAGAGATGCATATGCACAGTATTTCATTCGGTCCCAACTTATACAGTTGTCCTGCAATTAGCGTATATTTTTCGGCCTTGAGAACTAGTTGTTTCTTTTTCCATTTCATATAATCTTCAGGTGCATAGCATGTATTCAATAAGTGTATAATAAAATCAAATTCTTTATCGACAACATTGATAGAAAACAGCTTCGCATCAGGAAAATTATCCTCTAAGTTGTTTGGTTCCTCACCACTTTCAATGTGCGACAAGTGGTCTGGCCCAACATTCAGTTGGCCTGAATTTACAATGACATCAAAATCAAATTCTTGAAATAGAAGGAGCCATCGACAGATATCCCCCCCAACACTGGCTTATTGACCAGGTACTTTAGCGCAGAATGATCAGTGATCATTTTGAAGTGTCCACCCAATAGATAATGTCTGAACTTTTGTAGTGCATAGACCATTGCAAGCCCTTCTCTTTTAGTTGTGGTATAGTTTTTCTCTGCTGCTGACAGTTTCTTGCTTGCAAATACAATTAGGTGGTCAATTGCACCCTCTCCTGGTTGAGTTAATACTATACCAAGCGCAATTGATGATGCATTAGCATGTACATGGAACTCCTTCTTTTAGTCTGGGAATATTAATATTGGCACAGTGGCCATTTTGTTCTTCAGCTTATCCATACTTCCTTGACAGTATTCCTTCCACTTGAATTTGGCGTCCTTCTTCAGCAACTTCTCCATTGGGGCAATTATCTCTGCATACCCTCTTATGAATTTTCTATAATATCCTGTATGTCCCAATGTGGATCTGAGTTGCATGGCCGATGTGGGCGGTGGCAGGTCCAGAATAATTGCCACCTTCGTGGGATCGACAAATATCCCATCGTGGCATACTACATGGCCCAGCAGTACCCAAAATGGTGCAAAAAATATGCATTTTCTCAAATTTAGCACAATTTGATACTGGCGACACCTTTCCAGCATCATGCACAAATTCTCAATATGGTCTCTCACTAGAACAAAGACCGTCCAGTCATCAAAATATACTTCAAGTAACCTATGAATGAAATCTTTAAAAGCAGAAACTAGTATTCTAGAGAAAATATCAAGGGAATTTTTAAGGTCAAAGGGCATAACTGTGTATTGGTAGAATCCCCATTCTATTACAAAGGTTGTCTTGTGGTGGTCCTCTTGCACAATTCTGACTTGATGGTAGCCCGAGAATCTATCTGTGAATGAGTACATTTCTTTTCCGCTGACACTCTCCAAGACTTCTTTTGTAAATGGTGTTGGGAATGGATAATGTAAGCAGACATCATTTAGCTTCCTAAGGTCGACACAAATCCTGACCTCGCCTATCACCTTCTTATCCTGAATCACTATAGGGCTTATCCACTCTGACTCTTTAACATGTTCAATGATTCCTTCTTCCACCATGCGATCCAGTTCTTCTTTGACATTTTCTTTATAGCGTGGATTTAGTCTATATGGGTGTTGTTTTACCGGTCTTGTGTCGGGTTTGAGTGGAATTTTCATTTCGACAAAATCTTCTACTATCCCCTTCATTTACTTGAATTTAGTTGGGAATAGGTCCTGGAATTCATGTAATAGATCAGTGATTTTTGCTACTGTCTCCTTGTCCCAATAGTCTCCAATGTTAGAAAATTTTGGATTTCCCTTCGACCCAATGTGTACTTTCTTGATATTTAGTGTCTTAATGAACTGCTCACTAGAAATGATGCTTCCTTCTACTGCGCATGATCCTTCTGACTCTAGAATATTGATGTTAGTCGGATCATCCTATGGGTATTTGGAGAGGTTATAGCATGTCATCTAGTGCTAAAATGTCTCATAGCACTGGTGGGAATGCACACTGCAGGGTTGAGAATACATAACCTCAAGTGGGATCTCAGCGAATATCTTCTCGTTAATAGTCTTCAGCGCAATATCAACCATTGATTTCTCATCTGTGAATTGGAATGTGTATGTGAAATTCTGCGCAACCTTTTCCCATTCTCTTATTTCTTGGCGTAGCTCCATAGATGTGTACCAGCCTCTGGGTGTCATTTAAAGAGTATGGATGAAGTGGTGAACCCACTCCTGGCGCGGGTAGTTCGAGAACGCTATGGAACACTGTTCCAAGTGTTCAATAGGGTCTGATAACCCTGTATACCTTTTTGTCACAGTTGTGACCTCATCTCCAAACCTTAATTCCAGTAGCCATCTACACTGTGGCCATTCAGTTATCAATATTTTGTGCACACCCCACCATCATGTGAGTGTAGCTTTTAGCACAAATTCCAGCGTAGATAGTCTCTACGACTCTATTATTAATTCTTCAAACTCAGTCAAGAATGTTGCTAATTTAGTTAGTCCTTCATATGTAGGCAGCGGCCACGACTGAGTTCCCACTCGTCATATAGAATTGGTTATCCTGGCACATCTCCTCATAGAGACTTCATGTAATCAATTCTACTGGTTCTCAAGTGCCTCTCTTGAGTCTAATGTACATGAAATTGTTCATCTCTATCTTAGGTTACCATCCGCAGTAGGATTAAAGTAATCCTCTCTAAGGATAGTGACTTTATAGATGTTATCAAGGTACCTTCCCCTTTGTTGAACACCGGTTTAATGTATCTTTGTCCTTCCAGTGGATCGAGGGGCGCAACTACCTTCATCTCATCATCTTGAAATGATAGGATCCTTCTTTTGAAGTTTATAATGGTTTGATTTCCCATCGCCCAATCGATCCCCAACAGCGCAGGATATGGGTTAGCATCATCTACTATATTTATGACCTCGAAGTCCGCAAAAGTGCACAATCCTTCAATATCCACTTGGACTTGACTTAATATAACAATGGGTAGGACCTTTGCCTGATTAGAAAGGCTTAATTGAATTGGGGACCATTCTAGGGGTGGCTTGCCCATTATTTCCCACGTCTGGCATGTTAAAATGTTAACATCAGATCCCAAGTAGAGGATTATATAGTCCATTTCATAATCACAAATTTGTGCAAACATCCTAATTTGGCATCCTGTTTTGAACTTTGTCTTGACACTGTTAACATTCTTTGTCGGCTGGTCTTCCTCTGAAAGTGTTTCTATAAGCACTTCCAACTCTGCAAGTGTATCCTTGTCCTTGATTAGCACCAAACAACTTGACAGGAATGGTTTGAGCTTACTAACCTTATTTGCACTCTTGCTTATAGTCTGTTGTTCAAATATCTTCTAGAATATCTCAGGCATATCTTTCACTTGGCCTGAGGTGGATGGCTGCTCCATTCCTGCAAAATCTGGGCGTACATCCATGAATATGTGCTTCTGCTTTTGAACATCAAGCAGTTCTTTCTTTTGCATGGCAGGCCATACCTACGGTTGTGCTTGTGCCATAGGCTCTGTATGCGTAGCTTGATCTACACCCATCGAAACACCTCCCCTTGTTACCACAACTACACTTCGTTCTCATGGTTTTCTAACTATCATCTATACATTGGCATTAGCATTTGGGTCGGGAGCATTCGGTGCAGGATTTGGTGCCGGGTTAGCTGCTCCAACCGTCTAAGATTTCCTTCTAGCAATAAGTTGCAGACATTGTTCCACATTGTGTTCATGTTTTCAATACGAGAAAGTCTTCGTAGGTTCAGGGAAGTCTCTAGCAAAGTGGTCCTGCACTCCACAAGTGTAGCATACCACTGGCCCTCTTCCTCGACCAAATCCTCCTCCTCCTCAGCCCCTGTAATTTCCACCCCCCCTCAACTGAGGTTGTGGACGTTGCGGAAGGTATTATGGTTGTTGATACTACTGTTGATATAGGTTATACGGGGCTGCATTATTAAACTATGGCACCATCAGAAACTGTTGCACAGGATGAAACTGAGGCGCATCCTGAAACTGCTGCACAGGTTGAAACTGAGGCGCAACCCAGAACTCTGCTTGTGCCTGTTCAATCTTTATTTTCTCCGTAGTCTTCATTAGATATGCATCTACTGTTTTCTCTCTCAGAAGCTATTAGGCCCTACAATCTTTTTCATCATGGCCTACAGATCTACAAAATTTACAATACAAACTAGATGGGGTACATATTGTCTTATGCAGGAACATGCAATCTACATCACAGTGTCCCCTTGTCTGGCATATGTTGCACCAGGGAATCCCCTGGGTTCTCAATGGGTTTGGTGCACCAGATGAGATGTATTTCATGTAAGCCAGGTAGTCATCTTTGGTATGTCCATTGGTTCGACATCACGTGCATCAGAGGTCTTCCTGCACCTCTTTTTCTCTTTTTATGTCTTGGAGTTGAATTGTCAGATTCACCAATTGTGACTAAATCTGTATCATTCCTGTGGTGCCATCTCCAATAGGTGAAGTCTCTAGCTTCATTGCTAATTCCAATGCCTTTGTTTGCGTCACAATCTTTTGCTACATGAGTGATCCCCTAATGTGTGGCAGTAGTGCAGCAATAAATCACTCTTTATGTTGCACGTCCGACATCTAGAAGCTCACTTTGGCCATCAGTGTTTTGAACTGCTAGTCAAAGTCCCATATTGTTTCTACCAGAACTTGTTTAATCTCCTTGATCTTGGTTATACATTGGGACTTAGATTGTGTCTTTCTGAATTATGATATCATTACGCGTCGAATATCCTCAAGAGTCCTCTTCGGCTGCCCCAGTGGTACTACACAATACTTCATATACCAATCCAATGCGTGGCCCTACAGAGTCATAATCATTTGTTCTTTTCAGATGTTATCATTGTTAACGAGGCGGACCATCCATACCTCCTCATAGAGGAACCAATGTTTTTATGGAGCCTCTGTTCAATTCCCATTGAATGTGGGTAGTCTAACATTTGTCCTTGCCATTAAGGTCGCATTGGGGTTGTTCACTGGATTCCATGGATTTGCTGGATTTACTAGGGTTACTAATGGGCCTCCTTGCGCACCAGTACCGAGACTAGGGATACTAGTGTTCACAAGCTGTTCAGGTGAGGAACTTCTAGGTCTCATGTCAAGTGATCTTCTTGGAATGTTGTAGTTAGGTCATGTCCTTAGCATCTCTGCAGACTCTTCTGATTCTTCTCTCTCAAAAATCATCCTATACTCCTCTTCATCACAGGACCCTTCGTCTAGGTGTGACTCACATCCATATTCACCTTCCCTGGGTAGGCTATAAGCCCTCTTACCTCCAACTACCTTCCTCCTCTTCCTTGACCAAAAAATCCTTCCTCTTATTAAGAATCTAGTGTCCAATTCATCTTCTATGCTTCCTAGGAACATTTTTTCTTACTACCTTCCATATTACTCCTAAATTTTACACAACATATCCCCTTCATGCACTGCGTGACTCAATCACTGAGTTGTAAAATACCCTTTTCATAAAGGAGCATTTTAATCCTTAGGTTTATAGACATAAGGTACCTTCCCCGAGGTCCTTGGAAAAAATGTCTCTCTTCCTCGCTATACAAGGTTATCGCTTCAACAGTGAACTTAATAACATATCCTTCTAATATGCTATTAATCCAAAAATCAACAGCTCTGGAAATAGGGTTACTTACTTGCGCTACTTCTTGTGTTAAGCTACTCCTCTTCTCTGGAAGTTAGTTTGTCGGGTTTCTAACTCCAACAACCATTCTTGCAATATAATGGAAAATTCTGTGATGAAAATTTCATGGATATCTGAATATAGATATCACTGTAACCAATTCTTAGGGCTCAGCCACGAACCCTCTCTTTCCTTCTACGTGAATATCAATGTCTTTGACTCTAGCTAATCCTCGACTTCACTCTTAGTCAGGTGCCACAACATTTCCCTCGTTTTTATCAATGGGTCCTGACAATGAAACCATTTGTTGGCCACTTTTCCTAACTCGTGCGACCCAGGTTCTACACACCCCATCAACCCAAGGAACACCCGAGATACTGGGCCGACAAAGAAATCCTCGTCAACAACACCCGCAAAGAAGGCGTAGTCTCACTTGAGATATCTCTTCGATGGGTAACCATCAGAAGCATGTTTCCGCGGCCCGTCAAGGGATTATAGTCCTTTGGCGTGCGACCAAGTTGTGAGGATGGAGTCATTTACGTCGAATTGTAGTGCCCACTGCGCGTATAATTTCTTAACTACTAATGATGCGACAGGGATTTAGCCTTATTACTTTAAACATAAAGGGATATAATAGCGATCTAATAAATAGGCACAATATGATAGATGCGCAACAACGATTGCACTGTAAACATAAACTAATACTCAAAAATTGCACATAATAACCTATTCATGCTTTTGAACTTCTATTGAAAGTATGAAATTCGTTCAACCATGATAAGACTTGCATCATAAACATAAAAAACCATACACATTCAATCATCAACACACAGGAAAGTTAACGTGGAAACCCATCCAGGTAAAAACCACAAGGTGCTCTTCAACTGGCATGAGAAATATATGGTGCCTTCATCCTACATTTGACTGCAGACTGTCTTAGATCTCGCTTTCTGCTCAGACTTTTTCTTGCTCTCATGCTCTCTATATTATTTCTCCTAACTACTGCTACCATCTACTGATTTGCACACGGCTTGGATCAACTTCTCTAGCATCTGCACCTCTCTAGCAGATATTCTCTTCTACTGCACTACCTTTGACTGCATCCTGTAGACTTTCGACTAATCTACCACTTAGATCTCACAACTTCCCTCCACTCCCTCAGAGATCATCCCACTACTAACCAATCAAACACAACTAAAGAGTGATCTAATAAGCCACCAAAGAGTAAAAATAAAGCAACCCTCTAACTATTGAATCCATCCTATTTATACTATTTTACATGACCACACAAGGTTGACTAAATATAGGTAGTCCATTAACTATCACCATTGGCCACCCCGTAGGCTACAGCTATGGCGATCATTACTTGACATGAGGCACTAATGGCCTTACTTACAGCATGCATTCACTCGCGTGGCATCCACCAACTTAATTCGACTTCAGCACCCATGATTGTCCTATCTCTTTCGTTTGTTAATTTGCACTTTTGCTACTATTTTACCCTACATGCATCTTCTTTCGGCGCAGTTTCCCTTTTCCGTGCAGGTGACATATTTTGTGCATATACCTTATTCTACACATATTTCCTCTTTAGCACAATTTTCTTTGTCCACGCAGATTTCCTTGTCTATGTAGATTTCTTCTATACCTAATGTGTGCTTCCTTTTTCTTGTTTGTGCTTGTGCGGTGGATTGATTCTTGTGCTTTTTGTGCTTATTTCTTGCGCGATTTCCCCAGGCCCAAAAAATGTTAAAAATTACTCTACATCATAGTCTACAATTAGTATGGTTCACTAACACAAGGGGCTGCAGTACATCACCTTCAGTGGATCACGAAATTGACACAAACTAGTCTCTAGGATTCAAACTAGAGTTTCTATGGTTTAGAATTCAAACTAGGGTTTACGGAGAAAACTAGGGTTACTAGGATTGGTAGGGTTATTAAGCCTCTAAAGCTTTTAATGCCTTATTTTAACACTTTCATTAGGAAGTTCCATGAAAAATTGGGGTGTTGACTAATGTCCTTATAGGACTAACTTTGATATTCAAAGCACATGAAATAAACATATCCCAGATAGAGTGCTAGATAATGGTCTAGGGCTATATGGCATGATTCATGTAAGTATGAATATAATACAACAAATCCATGATGAATCTTGTGCAATTTATCAAGTTGTAGAAGTCTATTCAATTTATGAATCTATCAAGCGATCAATCTATCAAGATGTAAATAATCAATGAGACCATCAAACCAAAATACCTAACTACCACATACCTGACTACCTACTTGGGGTCATTTGACTATACCATCGGGATCACCTATAATAGCAACGATATCCTTTAGCCTCTTGTGCTCAGAGTAAGAAAACAATTATTGTGACTTTGATGAGTTCTTGCTTGGCATTGTTTGCAACTGGAGGTTTGTGCCAATAGATAAGTTTGTATAATGGTATACAATTTGACCTGGTCTATAATCTTCAAATACATAACCTTTTTTCTTTAATGCATGGGAAACCTGTGTCAAATATTCTCCTTTGATAACCATTGACCCAATTGGAAAATCATTTCCCTCAGAGTCGCTTAATGAGACAATGAGGGTCTGCTTCCCATCCAAGCAATGTGTCAGCTAGTAGTTAGAATTCCATTCATTGCCTCTTGGGGAAACCACTACGTATATGTTCACTACGTAAAATAAAGTGCAGACCTAGGAGTCAGCTAACTAAACACAACTAGTCATCAAACATTTCAAAGTTATCAACATAATAGTTGAACCTGGTTGTATGAGATCTGATATGTGGTCATATTCATGTGAGAGAGAGGGAGGGGGAGTTGGGGAATAGACAAGGGGGGTGGGGGTTAGTGGTAGTTGGATGCGTTGGGGAATTAGAGAGAGTGGAGAAGGGGTACAAAGAGTTAGTGGGGAAGAAG
>LPNX010851607.1:345316-370477 GCA_001517045.1 Pseudotsuga menziesii
GGGGGGTTAAAAACATATGTGACAATAACGCGTATTAGTTTTTCCTAATAATAATGCGCACTTTTGTTTATTGAAAAAAATACGGGCATGTTTTTATTGACATAAATGGGAATGTGTTTTGCAACTATATTGTTTGGTTTGTGATTATACCATTTAAAGGTTTACAAGAGGGGCCCTGGTAAGCGGTTAGAGGTAGACATGGAGAGGGACTATTAAGGGGTTATAAGTAGATACCAATGCGGATGTTAAGATATTCGGGGTGAGTGGAGAAAGGGGGAAAGAGAGTGAGACAATGTGTTAGTAGGTGGGGAGATAGAGAGGAGGGGGAGGTGAGGTTAGAGGTTGGGATAGTGGGAGGAGTTGGGGTTAGAGGCTAGGAGAGGAGGAGGGGGGTCAAGAAGAGTTTGGGGTGGGAAAGGGGGGTCTTAGTGGTATGGGGTGACCTGTGGATGTGTTTGGATGTGTGTGAGTGTATCTGTGTGTGTGAGGGAGAGATGAAGAAAGAGAGAGAGGGGGGCGTGTTGGGGAATAGATATAGGGGTGGGACTTAGAGGTAGTTGGATGAGTTGGTTAGTGAGAGAGAGTGGATAAGGGGTTTGAAAGAGTTAGGGGGGAAGGGGGGTTTTAGGGGTAAGGGGAGACATAGGGATGTGTGTGTGTGTGTGTGTGTGTGATATATATATATATATATATATATATCATGTGGAGGGATGTGTGTGTGTGTATGTGAGTACCAAAGAGAGAGAGAGAGAGAGAGAGGGTTGGGGAATAGATAGGGGGGTGTGGGTTAGGTGTAGTTGGATGAGTTGGGGAGTGTGAGACAGTGGAGGAGGGGGGTTTTAGTGGTATGGGGAAACAAAGGGACGTGTGTGTGTGTGTGTGTGTTACAGCTAAATCTCATCACCAACATGTGATAAGATCCTAAACATCCATGTTTTCCCTCTGTTGAGGCTTGGAAAATCACAGGCAACAACATCAAGAGATTATCCCCAGTAAACATTCCCAACTAGACCGTTACTATTTGGTATGGGGAATCTGTCTAGTTTGCGGTCCAACTACCATAGGTCAAGTAACCAAAATAAAGGGTTTTACCGGTTACGGCCTAATCCACCATGTATCTTTTTTAGTTTTTAAGTTTTAAGTATGAGATCCAAGTGCCTATCTAAGGATGCATATTGATAGAGAATACGAGGAGTGGTCACAATGTGATGCGCAGGTTCTTACCTCTTGTCTTAAACTCTCTTGTATCTAAATCACACACAGCAAGAAAACTAAAACTAAATTAACTACACTATCCCTAGGGAGCGAGATTATCATTTAATGAGTAATGTATCACTGTTCATGCATTAAGAAAAATCACAGGTAGTTGTTCGTTATTTCAAAACACATAAACATGAATAGATAGATGAACAACAACATAGCTCATTGTTTATGAAAAGCATTCATTACTCATAGTGGAAATTCAATAAAATAAACTAGAGAGCATTCATACAAGAACATATGTTCAACAATTTATAATGATCTCACAGTAAATGGACAACAACTGAAAACAAAATATTTCACCTTCAACAACATCCATTGCACAGCATTTGGACATTCCACCAAAGCTTTCTCCAACAGGAAAAATTGTAATTAGCTATTGCAAAAGGAAATAGTTCTTTTTATAACATGTTCTCACAAGTCTAACTGGGAAAAAGTCCCTTATTCTCTCTAACTTTCCTATATTTAAACAAAATAGAAAAAACCTTGGGCTGCCCCCCCCCCCAGGTGACCTTTGGGCTCCCCGAGCCGTTTAATCTCATAATTTTGTCCTTTTGTGAGTGCTCATGATTTAGACAATACCTTACATTTCATTAAAAGTTAATAGGAATTTTATAATGAGAGACCAGCTCGATCAGTGATCAAATTTTCTTTGAGCCTCTACTACTCTCGAATCCGCTGGTCCTGCTTTTTATCTTGCTTCTCTATGCTTCAGCCTCTTCTTTCCTTGCTTCCTCCCTTCCGCTTTGGCTTCTAGATATATCTTGTTGTAGTAGTCACCCTGTCATGAACATAGCATATTTCAGACCATGAAAGTAACACAAACTGCATTAATACATGCATTCTATAAAATGAACTATAAAGAATGTTAATACATGAAAATAAAATGATAAGGAAAAGAAAACCTCGCAAGCTGGGTCTGGAAAATTTCTAAGCCCACCGTCCTACTAAAACCACAATCCTAACCGAAAAGAATCTTCATCTCAGAAAAACCTTAACTCAACTAGCACCCATGGGAAAATTCTTCCATCCCACAAAATAGAGTAATAGTACAACCAAAATGGCGGGAAAAACCCTATCGACAATCAGAAGCAAAAACAGTAAGCATTGAGCAGGTAATCCACTTCGACGGGTGAAGTAATAAAGCATTGGATGATTAGTTCAATAAGAAGCCGTAACAACGGGCGATGGACAGACTCTGGTCTTTACAATGTTGGCGAGGAAAAACACTAAGTGCCGCCATAGTCATGCATTGGATAGTGGAGTCACTAAGGTATCGTCAGATTAATCAACTAAAATGTCGAAGCGATAGTGTATTGTGCAACCGCAACGGCAGGAGCCATACAACCTAAGAGTTCCACGGAAACATAAAACATATCGGTGAAAACCATAACAAACCATCAGCGAGTAGAAAATTTATATGACGGATGTGTATTTGGCTCAGGAGCCACAATGGCAGAAAGCAATCAGGCTACAACTTTCGATCGAAATCATAAAACTTTCTGATAGAAAAAAGAACAACAATAAAACACAGTATCGGCGAGGATTAGCCCTAATCTATCAGGACATTCATTACTGATCCTCCGAAATAGCGGCTGCACAGATAAATACAATCCGAAACAAACCTTAAATGAATTCTGATAGTGTTAAATAAAACATCACAAATTAAACAGTTGATCAATAAACCAAGGAATCGACGACAATCAAAACTATCTATCGGGTGGTTCATTGTTCATCTTCCGCAATGGCAGCTGCATAGAGAACTATGGTCATGATTCACTGTTCAATAAACCTCTGATAGTGAAATTATTCACAAACCAAAACTTCAAGTTCAAGTCAACAACATCAGTAGACAAAGATAGTTATTCAAGCTTTCAAAAGTGATCAACAATTTTTCTTAAATCAACCTCAAAAGATCAAACTCGCAACAGAAGAACAACAAAGTTTAGCAATCCCAATAAATCTAAGCAAGACAAAATTAAAAGGAGGGTCCAATTTTTTTTTTAAAATTTGGGGAAATGTTCCAGTTGCAACAATTGGTGACTACTTAGTGAACCCAGATCTCTGGACAATTTCTTCCTTAAGTAATAGACTGTTTCACAAAAAAAACCAACATGTTGAATTCTTCTAGATGTCTAGATTTCCCAAATGGAAAATATATGTACTTTTAATCATTGATGATGGTCCAATTTAGGGAAAATGGAACCCAAGATTTTGAAGTCAAGATAACTCTTTAGAGGCCAGGAATATGAGTTTCATTTATTACCTCTGTCTTTGGGTAGCTTCCAGCTTGGACACCACAAGATTGTAACATATGGTAAATAGAAATATTCATTTGTTCCTCATTCCCATGCCATTTTGCACTTTTTTGTGCTTTTGGACCTTTTGTCCTTTTCAGTCCTCCTCATGCCTCTCTTTTTGAATTTTTTATTTAGGCTCCTCTATCCATAGTGTCCTTTTGTGTGAGAGATGTATTTAATTTTCAGCTCACGGATGTAGAAGAGCTTTTGGAAATCCTGTACTCATATGATTCAGTACTTTGTTTTGATACATATTGCTTTCTTAGGCGTTTTGACTCTTATTAGCCTTTTGCATTTCAATTCTTGACATGGGATCATTTATATATAATATACTATTTACCCTGCTTCCTTTTGGTGGGTCTTTTGTTGTCATCCCCTAGGACATTTTTAATTGTGAGATGGATGGAGCCTCGAGAAAGTATTCCAGAAATTTTGATCTTGAGTTATTTTACAGGGATTAAGTAGGACTTCAATGTGTTCACACCATTTAGGAAAACTGTTAAACTAGAAGAAATTCTTTCAAATAACACAATAGTACATAGTCTTATAATCAATGATTTTAGTTAATCTAGAATTCTAATGTTCTCCATGCAACCAAAAGTTTGCCTCTTTTTATTGAAATCAATCCAAATCTAAACTAAAGAAAAATAGAAATAAAATAAATCAAAATAGACAATCAAATTAGTTTATTTATGTACAAAACAAAAACAAAAAAAATTAGGAAAAATAAGATTTGAGAACCAAACCATTTACTAGTAAGTTCTCTTCCCACCCCTGTAAGTCTTGCAATTTATAGGTTGAGGGGCCAAGTTTTGCTGCAATCTGAAAAGGGCCTACCCATAACTATTGAAACTTCGTGTGCTTCCCCTTCTCATCATGCAGGTGATCCCACTTAAGAACAAGGTCTCCCACTTCAAATTCCTTTGTTCCAGCTTTGTGCTTATCAAACCACCTTTTCACTACTTCCTGTTGTTGCTTTAAACTTTCTTTGGACCTAGATCTAGACTCTTCCGCCTTCAAAATATTATAGATTCTAAGTTGCAATATTTTGTTATCTGTGCCTCTAGACTCTTGGGCTATTATGGAAGATGTTAGCATAATGTTAGGATCAAGTATAGCCTCTTTCCCATAAACAAAGGTATACGATGACACACCTAAGGAATTCTTGGGTGTGACCCTATCAGCCCAAAGAGCATTTGGTAGTGCTAAATGCCAACTTCTCTGGTTTTCTATCACAGTATTTTTTAAGATCCTAATCAGATTCTTATTTTTAGATTCTGCCAAACCATTCCCTTGAAGGTAGTAATTGGCAGAATAATGCAACTTAATTCCTTTTTCACGAGCAAATGCAGTTAATCTAATTGAAGAAAAATAAGTAGCATTATCGAAAACCAGGGAAATTGGAACCCCAAACCTGGTCATAATATGGTCTTGTAAGAAACCCATGACCACATATTCATTGACCTTATGTAGTGGAATGACCTCAAACCATCCAGTGAAGTAGTCAGTTGCCGTTAAAATATATTTGTGCTGCAAGGAAGAATTTGGTTTTATTTCTCCAATGATATCAATTCCCCACTGCTCAAATGGTTCCGTTATCATCAAAGGCTTCAATGGTCCTACTTCTTTGGCTTGTCTTCCCCCACACCTCTGGTAGATATCACACTTTCTAACATGGGCATGAGTGTCCTTGAACAATGTGGGCCAATAGTATCCGGCTCTGAGAATCTTGTGGGCTGTCATATCTCTAGAAAAATGGCCTCCAGCAGGCCCATCATGTAACTTTGCTATGACCTTTTTTGCGTGCTCTTTCTCTAAGCATTTGAGAAGGACTCCATCATAATTCTTCCTGAATAAAATTCTATCAATGATCTAATATGCAGCTGATTTAAGGAACAACGCTCTTCTCTGTTTAGAATTCCAATGTTCTGGCAACAATC
Organism: Pseudotsuga menziesii; assembly: GCA_001517045.1. Classification (NCBI taxonomy): domain Eukaryota; kingdom Viridiplantae; phylum Streptophyta; class Pinopsida; order Pinales; family Pinaceae; genus Pseudotsuga; species Pseudotsuga menziesii. Next base: position 350,817 of record LPNX010851607.1, read on the forward strand.
CTTCCTAAAGGTAATGAACAAGGTCTCGGTACCAGGAATCTGGAGCTCTGAAAAGAGGACATGCATCCATCATATGTAATTAAACTTCATTTTCCCAATCGTTTTCTTCATTGTTTTTACCTTCAATCATTAAATTTCACAATCCTTGTCCTTTAACTATACATGTTGGTTTTAATTTGAGGTCATATTCTTGTAAATCTGTTAGCTAGTTGCCTCTTCTTTCTCCTAATTCCTTTTGTACGAAAAGAGACCTCACAGCTGGGTGTGGAAATATTACCTTTGTCTGGTTCTTAAGTATGTATGTCCTGAATTATTTTACCACTTTGAAGACTGCATAAGATTTTTTATCTACCATTGGGTAATTCAATTCACCCCCCTGCAGACCAGTGCTCATAAATGATATGGGGAACTCATCTCCCCCATCTTCCTTCTGAGTAAGCACCGCTGCTAGTGAATCATCAGAAGTGAAAGTGTACAAAATAAAATCCTTCTCAAAATCTGGACTTTTGAGAGAGGGTGCATGGGAAATAGATGTCTTTATTTTACTGAATTTATTCTTCTCTACATCAATACACTTGAAATGTACACTTTGTTTCACTATTTGCTGCAAAGGTTTAACAATTTGAGCAAAATATGTCACAAACCTTCGCACGAAATTTATTGTCCCCATGAATGATTGCATCCCTTTTTTGTTATGGGGTAAGGGGATCTGTTCAATAGCTTTGATCCTTTCTGGGTCTATGGAGATCCCCATTTTAGAAACCACGTGACCCAGTAGCTTTCCTTCTATAACAACAAACACACATTTCCTTGGATTCAGTGAGATGCCGTATTTTCGACAACGTTTGAAAATTTGTTTTAAATGGAATGTGTGTTCTTCTCTCTTCTTTGAAAATATCATTACATCATCGAGATACACTACAACACTACGGCCAATTAGACCATGGAAAGCTATATCCATAGCCCTCTGGAAAGTAGCTCTAGCGTTAATGAGTCCGAAGGGCATCCTTCTGTAAGCAAAAGTTCCCCATTTTGTTCTAAATGTAGTCATAAGTCTGTCTTTCTCAGCTACTGACACTTGATTGTAGCCAGAGAATCCATCTAATAACGAAAATAACTTAGAACCCGAAACCATCTGCAATATCTGTTCCATGGGAGGGACTGGATAGTTGTCTTTGTCTGAAGCACGATTTAGGTTTCTGAAATCCACACATAGTCTGATTTCTCCAGATTTCTTCCTTACTGGTACCAAATTTGAAACCCATTCTGAGTGTCTAACTTTGAATATAATTTTGGCATCCAATAATTTCTTCACTTCACTCTGAATTAACAGCTCTAGTTTTGGATGCATCTTTCTCAAAGGTTGTTGATAAGGCTTGACTCCAAATCTAATAGGAATGATGTGTTGTATACTCTTGGTATCATATGTTTTAAGTTCTTCATATGTCTAGGCAAATAAATCTTTGTACTGTTTGAACAAACTAATGAACTTATTTATTTCACTCGGGGAGCAACACTTTCCCAAATTTACATATTTGGGTTTAACTTCAATTCCCAAATTTATTAGCTCAAATTGCAAAGACGAGCTGTGAGTGTTGACATTTGCTGGTCTTCTGAACTTGCTATCTAAATCAAACATCCGCTCTAAAGTCCTGGCCCCTTTAGGAATGAAATGGTCAAATTTTAATTCAGCTTGGTGTTCTTCGTCATCGATAATTGCCCCTTTGAAAGTTTCATCATTCATTAAACATTCCAATATTTGTTGATCATCATAAAAAACTAGTAGATTAGTGATCATGTCTGGAACCAAAGGCCTAAAAAGTAATTCAATAGAACACTTGTTAATTGTAGGCACAAGCCTTGCAGTCGAGGTACCTAACAAGTCAGCTACTGCATTCTTAAGTCTAGGAATGGATAAAATATTAAATGCATACAAATTTGTTAGCAAATCCCATACTTCATTCTGATAAGCTTTTAAATGAGGTGAGATGCAATGTATCTATTTTCAAATCTATTTTACAATTATTTCAGAATCCCCATATACTTTCAAATTTTCTACTTTTAATTCAATTGCTTTCCTTAGTCCTTGAACTAATGCTTCATATTCGGCTGTGTTATTGGTACATTCAAGCTCTAATCTACATGAAAGAAAATGTTTATTCTTCTTTGGATCAATCGGGACACAAACAGATCTTGATCCTTCCAAAGTTTTAGATCCATCAAAAAATAGTGTCCAAAAACTATCTACTTCTATTGTACTTGAATCAACAACTACATCTGAAACTAATTCTACTATTTTACAGTCAAATTCATCAACCCGTGAAAACCGAAGGAGATCAGGCTATGTGTCTGGTGTGCCGCTGAATTCTTCCACTTGGTAGTTTCCTAGTTCTAGTTCAATGAAGTAATTCTCGAATACAAAATTCACTGGTTCGTTCTTACCCTCCAGCTGAGTAACATGTGTTTCATGTGGGGCTCTCTTAATACTTTAATTTGATTGGGACTTCCCTTATAAGGAAACCACAGATGTGACCAATCTGAAGCAAAATACCCATTTAGCTTTGCTGACCAATCCCGACTCAAAACAAGTCCATAAGCTTCAGGTATGTCTGCTACTATAATATCTATGCACTGACATACCTTTTGATTTGAATATAGTCGAATCAAAACACCCTCTATTTCCCCAATTACCTTCACATTTGTTCTGTCTAACTGAATAACCTGCCAAGTAGATGGTTTAGGTTGTCCATTTATCTTTTTGTAGACTGAAAGAGGCATAACATTTACTGATGCCCCTGAGTCTACTAAACAGTTGTGTACGTTATGGTTGAAAATTTCAAAAGTCAGGAGAAATGGTCGAGTTTTGCATTTAGGCTTACCTCCCACACTTGCTTCACCAATTTCCTCTTCTTCCAGTCGATTGTCACTGGGAAGCTTTTCTTCAGGTATCTCAAGTGATTTTAACAATCTTTCTTTCTGCTGAGGCATATTACACATTTCAAACAGCAAGATATTTTCCTTATCCCTCTTAAAATCTTCCACAATGTCATACTCCATCTTATGCTCTTTGATATTATTTTTTACATCATCAGTCTTAACTTAAATGGGCTTGACAGGCATTTTAATTTTCTTTGGATCCTGACTTGTAATGGTGAATTTACTTATTTTATCAGCTGTGGTGCTTTTCTGAATTTTCTTTACGTTTTCTTGAAGTCTCTTAATTTTCAGGATTAGTGATCTGTCTTTACTTAACAAGCCTTGAATTCTTGTTGTCACATTTGTTTCAGCTGTTTCTTCCTCTTCTGTATCAAAAAGGGAGACACAGTTCCAAAAAACTAGAGCATCATCCTCTTGTTTTTCTGTGGGTTTACTATCCTTTTCCTCCTCATTATCAGATTCTGTTAGTTTAGAGTCCAATAGATGATTCATAACTAATGTCATCGAATTTATCCATTGAGGACAATTTTTTTCAGAATGGGGCTGTTGATGAAAAGTGCAAAAGTTATCCATACCTACCTCTGTCAATTTCATTGTTGTAGGACTGTGTGGAGGAGGTTTATGTTGATTGTTTTCCTCTCTCCTCTTATAGTAAGGCTTAAAAGATTTCTAAGTTTCCTTTTCCTTTTCCAAATCTATTATTCTGTTAGATAGCTTCTGCATCATTTTTACCATCCCCTCAAAGTCATGTGACTGCTCTTCCTTGGGATTAGTAAATAATAAGGCTTTCTTACCAAAAACAATTTCTCCCGATTGCTCAAGATAGTCTTCTATGCTCTCTTTTTCAGCTTCTACTCTCTCCACCTCTTCATATGTTTCTAACAACGTAGGTTTGACTTGCATCTTGGAAAGCATGGCCAAGTCAGGCCCTAAAGCTGAAGTATAATACTCAATCAGAACTTTATCAGAGGGCTTATCAGCTATAGATAAATTCTTAAGATAAGCAGCAAACCTTTGGGTAAAACTATGCACATTTTCTTTTCTTTATCTCTTTAAAGCGCACAGTCCTTTCATGAGAGCTGCATGAGTCTTCTGGGCTGCATATTTGCTTCTGAATATCCTTTCAAAAGTATCCCAGTCTGGGATTGAGTTTGCAGGAAGACCAAAATACCATGAGGTTTCTGCTCCTTTAAGGGTATGTGGAAAAATTCTGCAGACTACAACTTCGTGTTCTCCAGCCTTTAGTCCTTCTATGGCCAAGTAGAAACTTTGCAAGTGATCATCTACTAAAATATTTTCACTTGGGTCAAATTTGGGCAGCATTTTCTCAAAATCCTGAGGTAAGTCATGAAAATGAGGTGTTAGGTTCAAAGGTGATCTAGCTTTCCAAGCAGGTGGTGGATTTGGTGGGTTAAGGGGCTGATTAGCATTTACTCCTGCCATGAGTCTGGGTGGAGAGTGAGGTGGTGAATGAACAGGAGTATGAACAGGTGAACAACAAGGTGTGTTTGGTCCCACTTGATTCAAAGGTTGAACAACTTCCTGTAAGGTTGTTTCTACAAGTTCTTCCAAATCTCCAACCAATACTGAGTCTTCCAATACAGGACATTCTTTTTTCTTATACTCTCTTCTGGGTAAATAGAGGATAATCAGTAATCCTCCAATAATTTTCACATAAGCCCTAGTATGTCTTCTTAGATCATTAATAACTTCTTTGTCCACAGAATACAAGTGTTCTTTCCACTTCTCTTCAGGAATCAGATTGGGAAATAAACTGCTTTCTGAAATATCACTAGTGGAGTAATTTCGAGGAAATGGGCTTCCTCGACCAGCCATGCACTAGTATCCCTCCTTCTAGCACCAAAAATTGTTGAGGCCTGGAAAATAGCAGGTGACAACAGCAAGGGATTCTCCCCAGTAAACGTTCCCAACTAGCCCGTTACTATTTGGTATGGGGAATCCGTCCGGTTTGCGGTCCGGCTACCATAGGTCAAGTAACCAAAATAAAGGGTTTTACCTGTTACGGCCCTGTTCACCGTGTATCTTTTTTAGTTTTTTAGTTTTAAGTATGAGATGCAAGTTCCTATCTAAGGATGAAGATTGATAGAGAATACAAGGAGTGGTCACAATGTGATGCAAGGTTCTTACCTCTCGTCTTAAACTCTCTCGCATCTAAATCACACATAGAAAGAAAACTAAAACTAACTTAACTACATTGTCCCTAGGGAGAAATATTATCATTTAATGAGTAATGTATTACTGTTCATGCATTAATAAAAATCACAGGTAGTTGTTCTTTATTTCAAAACACATAAACATGAATAGATAAATGAACAACAAGTTAGCTCATTGTTTATGAAAAGCATTCATTACTCATAGTGGAAATTCCATAAAATAAACTAGAGAGCATTCATACAAGAACATATTTTCAACAAGTTAGAACGATCTCATAGTAAATGGACAACAGCTGAAAATGAAATAGTTCCCCTTCAACAACATCCATTGCACAACATTTGAACATTCCACCAAAGCTTTCTCCAACAGGAAGAATTGTAATTATCTATTGCAAAAGGAAATAGTTCTTCTTACAACATGGTCTCACAAGTCTAACTCGGAAAAATTCCCTTATTCCATCTAACTTTCCTATATTTAAACAAAATAGAAAAACCCTTGGGCTACCCCCCTCGGGTGACCTTTGGGCTCCCCCAACCGTTTAATCTCACAATTTTGTCCTTTTGTGAGTGCTCATGATTTAGACAATACGTTACATTTCATTAAAAGTTAATAGCACTTTTATAACGAGAGACCAGCTCGATCAGTGATAAACTTTTCTTTGAGCCTCTACTACTATCAAATCCGCTGGTCCTGCTTTTTATCTTGCTTCTCTATGCTTTAGCCTCTTCTTTCCTTGCTACCTCCCTTACACTTTGGCTTCTAGATATATCTTGTTACAGTAGTCACCCTTTCATGAACATAGCAGATTTCAGACCATCAAAATAACACAAACTTCATTAATACATGCATTCTATAAAATGAACTATAAACAATGTTGATACATGAAAAGAAAATGATAAGGCAAAGAAAACCTTGCAAGCTGGGTCTAAAAAACTTCTAAGCCTGTCGTCCTACTGAAACCACAATCCTAATTGAAAAGAATCTTCATCTCAAAAAAACCTTAACTCGACCAGCAGCCATGGAAAAACTCTGCCATCCCACAAAATAGAGTAACAACACAACCAAAACGGCGGGAAAACCCCTACCGACAGTCGAAAGCAAAAACAGTAAGCATCGGGCAGGTAATCCACTTCGACGGGAGGAAGTAATAAAACATTTGATGATTAGTTCATTAAGAAGCCGTAACCGCGGGTGATAGACAGACTCTGGTCTTTACAATGTCGGCGAGGAAAAACACTAAGTGCCGCCATAGTCACGCATCGGATAGTGGAGTCACTAAGGTATTAGCAGATGAATCAAATCAAATGCTGAAGCGATAGTGTATTGCACAACCGCAATAGTGGGAGCCATACAACCTAAGAGTTCCGCGGAAACATAAAACATATCGGTGAAAACCATAACAAACCATCGGTAAGAGGAAAAGTTATATGGTGGATGTGTAGTTGGCTCAGGAGCCACAATGGTAGAAAGCAATCAGGCTAAAACTTTTGATCGAAGTCATAAAACTTTCCGATTGTGAAAAGAACAACAATAAAACACGGTATAGGCGAGGATTAGCCCTAATCCATCGGGACGTTCATTACTTATCCTCCAAAACGGTGGCTGCACAGATAACTAAAATTTGAAACAAACCTTAAATGAATTTTGATAGTGTTAAATAAAACATCACAAATTAAACGGTTGATCAGTAAACCAAGGAATCAGCGACAATAAAAACTATCTATCGGGTCGTTCATTGTTCAGCTTCCGCAATGGCAGCTGCATAGAGAACTATGGTTGCGATTAACTATTCAATAAACCTCTGATAGCAAAATTATTCACAAACCAAAACTTCAAGTTCAAGTCAACAACATCAGTAGACAAAGATAGTTCTTCAAGCTTCCGAAAGTGATCAACAATTTTCCTTAAATCAACCTCAAAAGATCAAACTCGGAGCAGAAGACCAACAAATTTTAGCAATCCCAACAAATCTAAGCAAGAGAAAATTAGAAGGAGGGTCCAATTTTTTTTTAAAAATCTGGGAAAATGTTGCAGCTGCAACACCCTCATACCCAAATCTTGAAGTGAAAAAACCTTGCTCCAAATGTCAAATTTGCACATAATCTAGCTACTCCACTAGTGGTTACATGCCTTATCAATATTACTAGTACGTGGAATCCAATCATTAGTTACCTTTCCTAACAATTTTGGACTTACCGTATTTGTCCAAGTTGATTAATGACCCCATTCAACACAACCCTTCATGGCCTGCTATTCCAGTAAAGTTTCCATCAGACATTCCAAAATTCGTTGGTAAGTAGGGAGATGATCCCAAAAATCACATTATGGCTTTCAATCTATGGTGTTCATCAAAATCCTTGATGGATGATTCTATTCAATTGAGACTCCTCTAGTGCACTTTAACCAGTGGGACCACGAAGTAGTATATTAAACTTCCACCACACTCGTTCATGGATTTTAGTGCATTAGAAACTATCTTTCTCACACACTTTCAGCTACCCATTTGTTATGAAATGGGTATAGAACTTTTGACCTCTCTACGTCAAAACACCTCCACACACATACCGGATCATATCCATGAGTGGAGAAGGCGGAGAAGGCTCATTAAAGCTCCTATCCCGGACCAACTCTTAGTTGATTGGTTTACGAAGTCTTTGTTGTCACCCATTGCCCGAGATGTGGCTATGGGTGGTGTTGTCACCGAAGAGCAGGCTATCAGTCGCGCTCAGTATCTGGACTTGGTATATTCCCAATTCAAAACTTTGTATGACCTTATTCCTTAAGCTCCTCGTCCCAACATAGACCCCGATAAACCACCTACATAAATTCTTGTCGATGGGGTTGTTGGTTCAATTCAGACCCCGTCAACGACTAAACCTGCCAAGAAACCCAATGCTTCTACTACTGCTCCTTCTAATCCTACGGTTTCTATCGAGGTGAATTCTATTCAAAGTATGCAATCATCCGGTAATAAGAAAAAGAGAAAAGGTAAAAATAAAAAACCCTGAAACCAACAAGAAAAATCCCAAGCCTACTGCCTCAAAGAATGACAATAAAGGAAAAAGGAAAGCCAAATATCCCTGCCTGTTGTGTGGTGGCAATCATTTCACAAAGGAATGTCCTCACCATGATGAAATTAAATTTTTTTTAAAAAGTAACCCTGCACCTGTAATGTCCCCGACCCTTCGTCTGGTGAAGAGGATGCTACCAGACCATTAACCATCTGGGAAAACCACCCCATGAACATGAACATATATAAAACTGAAATTCTTGAACATAAAACATGCTAAGATGCATAATCATTCACATACATAGTGGAAGCAAACATACATTCATTCATTCAACATGTTCATTATCATTCATTAACAATAAATATGGTTGTAGAAACTAAATGGTCAAGAATACTTATCTTATAAAGAACTCGTCCCGCAACCAGCTACGTCACTGCAACATTCCACCCAACCATAGGCCAGAGTGCTCCTTAATCTCTCAGCAATGCTTCCACCCCCGAGCTGGGCATGATTCCCCAAGGAATAAGGAACAAGCAGGCTTACACATAGCCAAGGATACACAAAACAGCCAAGCCAACACAGTTGGGTTTATTAGACTAACAAGGAGCTGCGAAAGGCTAAATTCTAAGCTAGTGAGCTCATTGAAGAGTTGAGGACACCTACACCAAAACTAGCCTGACTTATAAGACACCCCCACACACCCAACATAAGGAAATCAGTCCCTTCTCTGCTACATAGTCCCTCAGGCCCTGACCTCCCTTCCAGTGCTATTCAAGGGTTATGGAGAAGAAAGCCAGCCCTCTAGCTCTATCTGTGTAGTTCCCAAACACACTAGGTTTGTCAAGCAAACCAAGCCTTCATCCCCACTCCAACACAGTTCGAAGACCAACCACTACATACATGCATCCAAACAAACTATTCACCACTTGGACAGGGGAAATCAATTCCTGAGTTGTTCTTGGCCCTATTGTGGCCAAAACGACTCAATAGTAAACTACAACAACTCCAAGACATGAAATGAAATCATAGAAACGAACAACATGGGGAAACTACCGCCCCGGCTCAACAAATGAAGTGACACGAAGATTACATAGTCTGGAAATCAGTATGGAACACACAGCAACAAAATCATGAATCGCCCTTCACGAGGAAATTGTGGTGACTGAAAATGGCTCTCTGGCTTGCTGCGTGAGAAAAACAATCAGCAATCCCAATCAGTGCATGAGGATGAGCCGGCAATGGAGAGAATGGAGAGTCCACCTGGAGTGATGGTGGTGGTGGTTTTTCCTTCCAACTTGAGAGTCAACCTGCTGGTGGAGTGTGCGTGTGGGAAATGACTGACAGTCCTACCACACTCCACTCCCCAGCAATAACTGCCCCAACTAACAACAGAACTTTTTAATGGTGGTAGTTGGACGAGACAAGGGAAGGTGAACAAGTCAAAAAGGGTGGATGACACATGGATTTTCCCCCATGGGATCAAGGTTTAACAATTTCCCCTTCCAATCCCCAGGAATATCATGCCCTTTTTTATATGGTTGCAGTGACATAGCTGGTTGGGTTCACTTTAATTAAAAATTCATATTTACATGATGCCGAAACTAATATGTGCCATATAGCACGATATACCATCGGAAACGATTCCAATCGCCGAAACATAACACAACCAAATCGATGGTGGGGCTTTTTCCTTTAGCTCCACACCATGATTGATTACAATATATACATCACATACATTTAATGCAAATGGGGTCAAAACTGGGGTGTTACATCACTAGCAGTGCTTACTGATCCCTTTCCTTCTCAGCAACAACTGATAGACCACATGTCCAATCAGGGAAATTCTGGTCCTTCAGAGGAATTCTAAATGATGTCATTGAAAACTATTAGTTTAACAACTCATACTCAGTCATATGACAAACCTGAAGAGAAGAAAAATGAAAATCCTTCTCCAGATAAAGCTCCTCCCACTGGTTCTCCCGCATCCTCGTCTAATGGTCCCCTAACTATTGAGAAACCTAATCTTGACATGATTTTGCGTCTGCCCAAGAGTACTCTTGGAAAGTTTGTTTTAATCCCAATGCATGAGTTGTACAATTCTATAATGTTGTTGAATACCTTGCTCAGGGACTGTGTGCAATGCCTACCTTAGAAGTACTCCAAATTTGTCCCAAACGCAAAAACTTCTTAAATTCCTTAGGATCCCTAGACCCAAATAGCATAAATTTGATCCATTTTAACCCAGAGAACCACAAATCTAGACTACCTCACCAACTCACTTTTCATATCATAACAAAAGTAGTTGGGAAAAATATCTTTAGGACTATTCTAGATGAGGGTGCTTCAACCTCAGTTTTGTCTCTATCCTGTTGGAAAGCCATTAGCTCTCTTGAGCTTGCAAAATCACTGACGACCCTAAGAGCCTTTGATGACAGAGGTTTCCAACCCCATGGTCCCATGCCAGTGCTTTCAGTTGAGCTGGGGGGGGAACTGTTTCCATTTAGGTGGAAGTAGTGGATGCCCCGTTAGACTACAATCTTCTCCTAGGAAGAAAATTGGTTTTATGCTATGAGTGTTGTCGCTTTGACGTATTTAGAACACTCCAGTTTCCACATTTGGGAAATATTGTGACAATTGATCAACTTGATTGTTGTATGCCAGATGTTACTACCCCTACGACAAATAGCATCCCTATGGTAGGCCAGTCCCTTCCTCCTTATCAGTCAATTGGGGTAGGTATCTTGAAGGACTCTGCCCTTATGGGCATATTCCCATCATCTCCTTCTAGCACATAGACGAAAACTGTCAATATGAGCTCCTCATTTGAATATGATCCCAAGGGTAAGAAAGTTGTTGATTTGTCCTCCCACATCTTGTATGAAACAGTTTATGATGCTATCCAATCCATTTTCGATGATCTTCATCTTGTGGCTTCAAATCCTTACCACCTGCCCTACTGGTTAGAACCCTCTCTTCCTACTCTAGATTATCTCTCCCAAAATTTTCTGTCAGAAAAAACTATCATGGATATTATGAGTATGAATGAATCAGTATGAGAGGATCATCATCACATATCCTCATTCCTCCCCAACACTAGTTCGATAGATAATGATTCTATATCTCTCTTGGGTACTGACATTGTCAGCATTCCACAAACACCTGTGATGTTGCAAGAGTCTGACTCTGAAGGAAATCTATGCAACATCACTAAAACAACTCCAATCGACATATCAGTCAAGCTTGGAACTATTGAACATGTTCACGTTGGGAAGAACTATTCAATAGAAGAAACTAAAGAATATAGAGCACCTTTTAAGTAGTTCTGAGATATTTTTTCCTAGTCTTATGAAGAAATGCCTTGGATAGACCCATCTATTGTGGTTTATGAAATCAAAACCTATCCCACAGCCAGATCGGTTAGGAAGAAATTGCATCAAGTCCATTCCCGAAAGGCAGCGGCTGTCAAAGCCTAAGTTGAAAAACTTCTGAAGGTAGGATTCATCTATCTTGCACCCCTAATGGAATGGGTATCTAACATCTATCGTATAAACAAAAAGAATGGAACCATTAGAGTCTATATTGATTTCAAAGACCTGAACAAAGCTTGTTTTAAGGACATTTTTTCAACTCCACATATTTATCAGATTATCGACAACTGTGTCAGAAGTGTCATATTCTTATTCATGGATGGCTTCTCTAGATATAATTAGATTGAGATATTGCCCGCTGATCAGCACAAGACGACATTTATATGCTCGTGGGGAACCTTCGTCTATAGGAAGTTACCCTTTGGCCTTAAGAATGTCGGAGCCACATTCCAACGTGCTATGTCCTATGTGTTTCATGACATTAAAAACATCACGGAGTCATACCTTGATGATATCCCTATGCACTCATAGAAACGGGAAGACCATCCCCAACATCTTAGAGATAGTTTCCTGAGATGTCATCATTACAAAATATGGTTTAACCCACACAAATGTGTTTTTGCGTTGAGACAGGACATATTCTAGGATTCATGGTTTCTAAGGATGGCAAATGGATGGATCCATTGAATATCGCTGCTACACTCGCCCTACCTGCCCCAACCAACATCCTTGAGCTCTAAAGTTTTCAAGGGAAGGAAAACTTTCTTCATCGTTTTGTTTGTAACTTTGCTGAGAAAATGCACGGTTATATGTGTCTCCTCAAGAAGGACACTCCATTCTTCTGGGATGACCAGGCCCAGTGAGCCTTTGATAATATTAAGCACGCTCTGACTCATTCACCTGTAATACACCCCCTGGATTATTCAAAGCATTTTCTCTTATATGTCGCTACCTCTACTACTACCATCATAATGGTTCTATCCCATTAGGATCAGAACGGCTAAGAACATGTGATATACTACGCTAGTAAGAATCTTCTTGATTTTGAAACATGATACTCACGTGTGGAGAAAATAGTATTGTCTACGGTGATTGTTGTCCAAAACATTTGTCATTACATTTCGCTTCGCACTACCATAGTATTTGCAGACCAGAACCCTATGTACTACATCCTGACTTGTCAGGTTCTAGGGGGGAAATACTCTTGGTGGATCATCATCCTGCAGGAGTTTGACCTTGATTTTTCCAAAGCTACTTCAAATAAATCATTGGTTTTTGTGGAGCTAATGTGTGACCTTCCCTTTGCTTTGATGCATTCTAATCCCAATGATTCATTCTTGAATGAATTTTTGTTCCTAATAAGAACAACTAACCTGTGGTATGGAGATTTAATCATTTATCTCTAGACACAAAGATTTCAGCGCGATTTATCTCGTGACAATCATCGCCGCATCCATCACCATGCAAAATACTACCTTATCTTGAATGATACATTGTATAGGCATGGTATAGATTCCATTCTCTGATGACGCCTCACCCATGAAGAGGCTGAACAAGTTCTCAATGATTGCCACTCTAGAGGATGTGGTGGTCATCTTTCTAGGATGGCTACAGCCTAGAAAATCCTTTGCGCTGGCTATTTCTAGCCCTCAATCTTCAAATATTGTCATGAGGCTATTAAGAAATTCCCACCTTGCCAACATTTCTATCCAAAAAAGAGCACCCACCTTGCTCCGCTACACCCCGTCATTTCCATTGGCCCTTTTGCCAAATGAGGGATAGAATTTATGCATTGAAATCCTACCTCAGTTGGGGGGCATGGTTACATCATAACAACCATGGAATATTTCACTAAATGGGCTAAGGCTATCCCTACATATGCAGAGGATGGTAAGAATGCCACCCTCTTTCCATTTAATCATGTAATAGCTAGGTTTGTATTTCCACAGTCCATAGTCACTAATCATGGATCACATTTCTAGAATTAGATGATGGTAGAGTTAAGTGACAAGCTAGGTTTTCACCATAAAAACTCAATTCGCTATTATCTGCAGGCTAATGGTAAGGTCGAGGCCATTAATAAAGTCTTAAAAACTATGCTGCGTCGAATGGTTGGAGATCATAAATCCAACTGGCACCAGACTCTCTTTTCCACTCTTTGGGATTATAGGACTTCAATGAAAACAATGACTAGTTTTACACCTTTTCAGTTAGTTTACGGAATAGAAGATGTCCTACTTATCCAGTGCTAGATCCCGTCTTTGAAACTTGTCATTGAACTTCTCCCCAATACTTCCACCAAGGAAAAAATATTTCTATACCTAAACAATCTTGATGAAACTAGACGATATGTTGCGTTAGTCAATGAGGCACATAAGAAACGCGTCAAGGCACAGTATGATAAATCTATCCAACCTTGTGTTTTTAATGAAGGTGACCTAGTTCTGACCTACGATCAGAAACATGATAAACTAGGAAAAGGGAATTTCAAATCAATGTGTTATGGTCTTTTTATTGTTTCCAAAGTCTTAGAGAAATGGGCCTATGAGCTTGTATATTATGACAGAATCCCCTTCGGGAAACCTCCCAATGGGTTGTACCTAAAGAGGTACTATGCTTAGATCACTCGTGTATGGTACCTTGTATATATGTACATTTTTTTCTTTCAGTGTGTTTTAGTATTTTCAATATGGTTTTGAGTTTAGTGTCTAGACCATTTAGACCATGTTTTGGTTATGCAAATCGGGTGGCCTTTTATGGCTTCACTTATGCTGCTTGCCGTCATACCCTGAACCTTGCTTCAGCTCATTAGGTTATCTATTCCCTTGCACACAATCTAGTCAGTTCAAGAGCAGTTTGTATTGGTCCAGCTACCAAAAACATCGTCGAGTATCAGGCATTAATAGGTCTACTAACTGAAGTTGCATCTTGAGACATTCATAATTTGGTAGTATTCATGGACTCTCAGTTAGTGTTTTGTCATATGAACCTTGTCTATTCCATCAGAAATCCCATAATTCTCCACATATTCTAGAGAGTACGTCTACTAGAAAGAGCATTTGAGGTTATTACTTATAGGCATATCCCTAAGGCAGAAAATGCAGTTGTTGATTCGTTAGCAAACTATATCCTAGACTGGTATATTGCTCATACATAACTAGAAAATGAAACATGGTTAATCATATTGTAAATAAACAGTAGATAAAACATAAACTCATGTAAATACATTTTCCATTTGAGACATATAAACACCAGTAATAGAGTCTGTATATATATATATATATATATATATATATAATGTTTTTACAAAAAATGGTCACGAGACCTCATCTGAAGCACAGTGGCTACAAGGAAAATACTACATCATACAAAATCCTAAATTTGTCTCAGCTTTCACTAATACATCGTGCAGAACATCATCTAGTGATGGTCATGGTAACACATGACAGCCTATACTACTCTCCGTAGTAGTCGGATGAAACATCCTGGCACTTCCACGGTGTGCCTCTGGTACCTCATCGAGAGGTCATCAATAGCTACATCTGGGAAATCTATGGTTAACCTCTCCAGTTTCTCCTCTATATCTCCCAGTTGGTCGTCACCTCAATGAACAAACCAAGCTCCTACTCTCTTGTCCATTGGGGATGATCTCCCATGTCTTGCTGCTCCAACATCTGCATGAGAAAATTTAGGTCTTGTTACTTCTCATAAAAAACATAAAAACATGAAAATGAAAAAACACAATCAACATTTTAGAATCTTGTTTCTTACCGATGTCTCCCCACTATGCACTAGGTAGAAGTGGTAGGTCAGGGTCACCCCTGAATTCAGTTCCCTCATATGCGTAATCCTCAATCATGAGGATGTAGTCGTCTAACCAATGGAAAAACCTAGCATCATACTTCACCTTGACTCTACCGCCTCCTGTGCGAGCCATAAGTCTTACCCATCTCAGCATACGAGGGTCTCTGGCCCTTAGCTCTGTAAAGGTCACTTGGGCCCTCATGTGGGGCACCCGATTGAAAAAGAAATAAGCTAGAATGGATCCATAACTGAACTGCTTCAATTCCCCTTGCTGACATTTAGTCAGCTAGTCCTTGAAGACCAAAAGTAATGCCTCTGCGTAGTTAAAGACAATGGTTCCCATAGCTTCTATAGAATATAGCATATGTGCTCTAGATTCCTAATGATGCCCTTGGCTTCCTGCCAGCCTCTGCATAGTGAAAAGAACAGTGCGGAGTGCATCATCCACCACTTCCTTTATGGGTATCTTCTTCCCCAACATCTTAGTACCAATCTTACAATAATGGTTTATCAACTTCTGGGTGGTCACACCCCCTCCTCGGGAACCATTCAATGAAACCGGAGCACCCTGCCAAGACAAAGCCATCAGAAAGTAGATATATTCTACCTCTATGGTTAAGACATGGGATCCCACCTCAAAATACTATTGCTCGGGATTCCACATGCGCAATATACGCTCTAGTAGGTGCTCATGGGATATCATACTCGAAGTGCGGAAGAATTTCAAGAGGCCACCACCTCTTAAAGTGGCAATGCACCCCACATTCCTCTCAGCCAAGGCATCATCATCATCATGTTGTCGTTCTTTCCATATAACAATTTTTGACGGGATGAAGCCTGCTAAAAACAACAAATGAGCTATTCAAAACTATATTCAACCATTAGAATCATTAAAAAAAAAATATTTTGGCTTTCCCACTTGATTTTCCAACCTCACGGCTGACACTGCCTGTCCGCCTTGTACACAGAGCAATGGCACCACCTAAGGGAAACTGAACAAGGGAAGTTATTATTCGGCACCACATGTCCTGTAAGGGGCAGGAGAGGTTCCCTCATTTCAGACTTAGGGATTGTTCAAATACCCCATAAACCCAATCCAAATAAAAAATGGACACAATTAGATGAAAGGACATGGTTTTAGCATTTACCTGGCTCTAACGGTGCTCGAAATCGACGGTTGATGCTCCTGGAATCTCCAGCTGAAGATTGGGCTCCAAAAGTCTTCCAAATACTCTCACAAATTGGTAAATAGTAAAATGACTTGTTGTTACTATTCAATTAGATTTTAAATGTATTTTTAGGATATTTCACATTATTATTAATATTTTAAATAATTCTTATATGAAAACACCTTTTGATATAGTTTATAAAGTCATTTATTTGAATGTTTAGGAGGCTAATGAACCTTTGTAAGTCTTGAAGGGATGTAAAAATGAACAGTAGTGTCTATGGAGGAGTTTGTTTTTGACTTTTTCATACTGCCAGAAAACGGAAAAAGTCCCCGAGCGTTTGTTTCAACACTTTGGTCACGCTCTTAGAACTCAGTATCAAAGTTTCAAGTCTTTTCTTGATTCTTTTTAGGCTCGTAAAAACTTCTCATCATGAAAAAGAAACCTAATGGAGTCTCCTTTAAACTCTTTTCGGACTCCCTAAATATGAAAAGATTGTCAAGTACTTGTCTTCTTCATACTCGTGAAAGTATTTGAATATTCGTCTCTCCAATGGTAGGTTATATCTTTTTCGGTTTAGATAAACTATTTACGAAAAAAGAACACTCCAGCCAATCGTGACTGGAAGAGTTCTCGTGGGTATTATTTTATACGTTTTCGGGCCCTAGAGACTAAATCATACGAAAAATGACCCTTTGGAGTTTTCTTTCCTCTTCATTTAGACTCTCTAAACATGAACGATACCGAGTTTGCTTTTGTTGGACTCGTTAAACTAAACATTGAGAGACCCATTCAGGGAACGAACCCATCCTTTCTCAGGTTCGGGAAATATATGAGAATGGACTTGTCTTCGGATGAGCTAAAATGAGTGTTTGTTACCTTATTCGGAATCGTAAAAACAAAAAGAGGAACTAATCAATCATGGTGGGGAAATTAAGAGAAAGGAATCATTTTGCAAATCAATGGCAGTTGTTTGTCACCTTTGAACATGGCACTTGTTTGCATATCATTCAGTCAATTGGGTATTTAGCTGAATTACTAGTCGATCCACTTTCATGAGTCATGTTACTCCTTTGAGTTTTTCAAAAGAATTCATTGTCCACAGTTGTATTGTATGTCTGTCCGTTTTGGTCATGCTACCAAGTCTTGTGTCATGTCACCTGATGTTCAAAGCAAAAAAGAAGTTTACCTCTGTAGTTAAAACAACTTTTGTGTCAATACTTTAGTCACTCATATGGTTACTTTATCTAAAATATTCCAGAACTTTGTTTCAAGTTTCATGTCATCGATGTGGTATTCATCATGGCCCTCCTTCGACGAGACTATTCCCGTTGACATCATCTCATTATCCAAAAAATAGCCTTAGAAACAAGTTTAGTACCTTGAGATCCGTATGCCTCAATGACAAATTCTCTTGCCCTCGACATAGGTCCACATCATTGACTTTTGATCGAGAGATTTGACTAGGTGTTCGACATCAAAACATCTATTCACACTCAGTATATTGTACTAGTTTACCTTGGGAATCATTGACATCAATGGTGATCTCCCTCGCACTTGTTAACGGTTCACATCATTGGTCGGTAATCAAGTGGTTTCCAGCATGTTTGACTTCCGAACATTGTAATCACATGGATAGAATCGTACTTTGTTGAAGACAAGGCGAAGACCCTAGGTACTTGTTAAGCACTCATAGCTTTCTCCCCAATTTTCGATGGATTATATTGTATGAAGTACCAACATGGATCCACATTTGTATGGTCATGGCTATGCTCAAATTTGTGTCTATATGACATAGATCTATGTTGTATGTCTGGTAGCTATGTCCAAGTTTGATTCCTCTATCACATGGATCTACATTGTATTCTAATAGCCATGTTTGTTAATCTCTCCCATGGTTTTGCCTTATATTAGTCTACAGCCATGGTGAAGACACATTTTCTCATGAGTCAAAAGTATTGATGTATTGCAGATTCCTTGTTGATGTTAATCTCTAATCAAGCCGATTCTTGCCTCGAAGTGATAACTTGGTCTATAAAATCTCTCGCCTATCATATCCCTTTAGCCTCATGCTTTGGGGGGGATTCTGTTACACCTAAATCTCATCAGCAACATCTAATAAGATCCTAAACATCCATGTTTTCCCTCATTCCCAAATATTAAAGTGAAAAAAACTTGCTCCAAATGTCAAATTCGCACATAAAAACCTAGTACCGCTTCTACCCTTAAGCTTAGGAGTGGTACCTTCTTTAGCACCCCCTAATTTGTGTTGAAGACAAGTGGTGGCACTACCTTTACTATTTGTGTGAAGAGCAGTTTCGCCCTAGCACCGCTTTGTCTTCAAGGAGCAGGAGTGGTGCCCTTGGTAAAAAGTGAAAAAGAGAAGCTTCACAAAGATTCTAGATCAAAAGCTTCGTGGCAGGCCTTATCCCTATTCATCTGGGTCAGTTGAGCTCGAGATCCATGCTTTGAGGATATCATGTCCACCTCACCCACCAAAATCTCAACCATCCCTATCCATTTGAGGCCTATATAAACAGGCTCATGCCCCATGGTTGAGGGGAGAGCAAAGTCATGTTTCCATTTTGACATTCTGGCTTGATCCATCAAGAGTGAGCATAGAAGAGCAAGTTGGAGCTATCGAGGATAAGACATTGATTTTGTGAAGGAGTGCATTAAACAATAAGGCATGGGTTGTAACTCTTCACTATTCATTAATGCAAAACTGATTTTCTTCCCATATAACTTGTCATGTATAATATTGCATGTTTATTATTGGATTCCTTAGTCACCAATATAGATCTATAGATAATACTTTGGTACTTTGATCTTTTGTGTTTGATGTGTGTTTGCAGGTATCTTATTGGAGATCTTTTTCCATAGGTGAAGGACCACATCAATCTCTGAAGATTGTATTCCAGG
Organism: Pseudotsuga menziesii; assembly: GCA_001517045.1. Taxonomy (NCBI): domain Eukaryota; kingdom Viridiplantae; phylum Streptophyta; class Pinopsida; order Pinales; family Pinaceae; genus Pseudotsuga; species Pseudotsuga menziesii. The sequence continues at coordinate 370,203 of LPNX010851607.1, forward strand.
TGTTTGTAGTTTCTAGGAGAAGTCTATCAGCCTTGTTGTAACTTATTTGTTCTGGATCTGAACCATTCAAACCAGAGGAACAACTTCTGTCCGCAGAAGGTGTGAATTTCCTAACAATAGTGTGTGTGTGTGTGTGTGTGAGAGAGAGAGAGAGGGGTGTGGGTTTGGTGTAGTTCGATGAGTTGGGGAGTGAGAGAGGGTGGAGGAGGGGGGGTGTCAGTGGTAGGGGGAAACAACGGGATGTGTGTGTGTGTGTGTGTGTGTGTGTGTGTGTG
>LPNX010851607.1:370727-386154 GCA_001517045.1 Pseudotsuga menziesii
GCTGGATGAGTTGGGGAGCGAGGGAGAGTGGAGAGAGAGAGAGGTGTTAGGTGGTAGGAGTGAGAGAGAAGTGCTAGGGGGATGTATGTGAGAGAGAGAGAGGAAGGGAGTTTTAGGAGTTTCATGGAGGCGCTAAGTGATTAGAGATAGAACAATAGGGGGTGTTTAAGAGTTATAGGTAGAGATAAATGGTTAGGGGTTTAGGGTTGGGGGTTAAAGGTAGGGAGAGGAGGGCGGTTAAAGGTAGGGAGAGGAGGAGGGGTGATTAGAGGTAGGGAGAGGAGGGCGGTTAAAGGTAGGGAGAGGAGGAGGGGTGATTAGAGGTAGGGAGAGGAGGAGGGGGGGTTAGTAAGAGTTAGGGAGAAGAGGGGAGTAGGGGGGGCATAAAATAATAAAAGTATTGGTATAATTGAAAATGTAGTCAATTCTAAACTTACATAACACATAGTTGTTTTATTCTTCAAAAACGCACACTCATTTTGTAGTAATATAATTTGCACGCGTTTATCATTGGCGGGAATACATATTTGAATTTAAACAAAAAGCGTGCTCAATTTTTTCCACTATGGTCGAGCCTCCACCCATGTTGGTGTGGAATTCTTATGCCTATGTGTATGCTTCATAATTTTCTTCGGATTCATCATGCCTATTCCTTGGAGTATGATAAACCATGGCTAATTGAGCATTATATCCAAATTTTCAATATGCTCATTTTTAGGCATTGGTTACAGTATGCTGCACACCTCCATTTTTTATGAAATTTTAGAAACATATATGTTTTTTTTTGCAGATTCCAAATATATAATTTTTAACAAGAATATATTTATTTTCTTATTTATCTTGTGTCATCACTCATCAACTCAAAAAACACACTGTTAGTGTTTCATCCATAACTCTTTCGTTGCTCAACCATTGTGAAAACAAATTATATCGTGCACTAAATAACACCGACCTCTACATGTCATAAAAAAACCATTTCCAAATAATTGCATTAAGACATTCAAATGTTGCACACGCAATTGACATACTATTTTCGAGGTTTGATCACTTTGTAATTTTAAAAATTATGTTTATTATTGGAAAAATAGTCATGCACTAGTACTATCTATTCCCTATATGTCTACCAATTTTCGTAAGTTTATTCCATCATTTAGTCACTCAAAGGCTTCACCCACAAAAACATATACCTTATAATTTGTCCCAAAAATAAAAAGTGCCTGTTAAAAAAGATCTAACTTTATATAGTTAAGAACAATAGAAAAAAATGATATATTTGGAAACGTCATTCAATTTCCTACATTTCATCATTTTTACTCATTGCAAGATTCATTGTGTAAGTGTCTCAAAATATCCATGTAAGTTTATGAATGCTTGATTTTTCAGTTTTCTATTGCATCTAACGTGTCAAAAGAGACCCTCAATAGCTTTCACACATCCATATGTATACTTTCCACTTTTCATTACACATAGAGAGAAATCTAATTAGCTTGATTTTATTGCTTGTTCAACCAACAATTAGGTGTCATGTTTGAAAAGATGGGTCTTGACCCTCAATTGAAAAATAATCTCCTCGGTGTCATGTCTAGCATCTATTTTAATATTTAAAAAGCATAATACAATGATAGAGTACACAGAATAAATAACTAATTTCTACCTAAATGAGAGTAGGAATTCTTAAATCGAATTGAGACCTAAGATCATAATCTTTTGTGTCTCCCCTTAACAAGAATTCCTTCTAAATGATAAGAAAATATGGATGTGTTATCCAGTAAAAAACTTACCTAAAGATTACTATAAAGACAAGCTTAGATATTTTTTCTTAAATGTCCACCAAATTAGAGATATAAGGGAAACTTGAGGTGGCTTGCCTTCCTACGTCTACAAATAGAAATTTATATGTTTAAACTTTTTCCTCATTGAATGCATGACCATCTACTATTGGACTTTTAAAGAGAGTGGTGAAAATACTATAACACCAAACTCTTGAACCCATGGCTACCTTATTATATCTCTATGCTGGATGTCAATGCACATGTTTGCTTATTTTTGTGATTTGAAGACTTATAAGAATTTTGATCTATATAAAGATGTAAAAATGAAAAAAACCCATAAAAATGATATAGACTTACTATGTTTAATTAATTTTTATAATTAGTTGATTATATTAAAAAGAAGGTTTAACAACAAATATTTTAAAACATATTTTTTCAATATCTAATAAAATAAAAAACATTATTTAATATTCCAAAAATAGAAACCCTATGTAATAAGTTCAAGAAATAAAACTCAACATTTTCCTTAACCATTTGAAACACCCCCTCCCAAAAAAATAAAAAACATATACCTGAATATAAACAAACTACATCAAATAATAAAATTTAAAAATATATATATAACTGAATATAAAAAACAAAGTCTAATAATAAAATTTACATATAATTATGTCGATAGGCATATATATCTTAGAATTTTGGGGTGGACTACCATCTATGCTTTTTCATCTATGGACGAGAATGAGACAAGTGTACTATCCAAATTGATTTTATGGACGTCCTCCAAGATTAATCGAGAATGAGACAAGTGTACTGTCGAGATTGATTCTATGGGTGTCGTCCAAAATTCATAAATAACCTTTTCAAAAAAAGAAGAAGATTAATTAACATGTGATATGTACATTTAGTGATAGTTGTAAAAATTAAAATCAATCTTCAACTATTCAATTATTAGATACAACTACGAGCTTAACTTCATTGATTATTAGATACAACTATTAGCTTAACTCTAGTGATTCTAGAACTATTAGCTTAACTTCATCTCTAATCACTTAAGGCTTAGTCCAACTGCATTTGGCATCTAGGATTCTAGCTAATGTGCAGTCATGTAAGAGTCTAACTCCTAATAAAATAGTTGGAACTCCTAATAAACTCCTCCAAACTCCTAATAAACTCATGCATATCATAGAGTTACATGTTTAGGTTTTCCATATAGATATAATTAGGTTTTTTATTCTTTTTAAAGGAGGTTATTCTAACTCATAATTAAAAATATCAAAAAAAAATAGCTTAGTTAACATCTGATAAGTACATTAATTCGTGATAGTTGGAAAAAGCAAACTTCAACTTCAACTATTCGATTATTAGATACAACTATTCAATTATTAGCTTAAATACATTGATGATACAACTATTAGCTTAACTTCAACTCCAATCATGACTTTTACTTGAATTTCAATTGCCAATATATTAACTTTTAAATTAGCTATTAGATACAACTATTAACTTAAATCCAATGATTATACAATTATTAGTTTAACTTCAACTCTAATAACTGCTATATTGGATAAATATTAGATTAACTTTAATGATTCTACAACTATCAGCTTAACTCCAACTCTAATTGGGGTTATATTTGATAACTATTAAATTATTCCAATAGTGAGATAACTATTAAATTAAATTTAGATAAACTCCATCTCTTAGCATGAGAAGTTGATCTTGATTGCAGTGAAACCATGCACCAAGAACAATCACTTTAGTAATGTGCAGCTTATGTGACAGTTGAATTCCATCTGGCACTTGGGAGTGGAGTTAATGTGCATAAGGCTTAGTCTAAGATTTATATTAACTTTTAAATTAACTATTAGATACAACCATTAGCTTAACGCGAATGATGATACCACTATGAATCTAACTTCAACTATGAGCTTAACAACCATCAATTAAGTGGTTTTTATATAACTATTACATACAAGTAATTAACACATTATTTAGTAAAAAAAACATTATTAATATGTCAAATATACACTTCTTGACCTATTTCAAACATATTAATCTTAATAATATGGTTGTTACTAGTATATATACCAATGAAAGATTGAATTCGTAAATTGAAGAATATCATACCAAACACACTCGTGATAGATCCTAACCTTTTACTACACTATAATATTCCCATCTAACAATACTATATAGATATATGTTATTTTATCGAAAAGAATCTAGGCTGAGAAAAGCTTTGGAAATATCGATGAGTGGATTTCTCTTGCTCATTGTTATCTATGGATCTATGGAGATAATAGTATGTGTCCTAATATTTCATTGATGCACTCTTCTGAAAATGATTATAACTCACTTGCAGTGGTGATGACCCAAAAGAAAACTAAATTATGGAGCTAAAGAATAAGGATCAAGATTTTAATGAGCAATTTACAATCTTGATGAATAGAATTCCTACTGCTTTTAATCCAACAGACAAGGTTCTTATTGAAGTCTACAATCATAGTCATCATGGCTATGTTTGTGAAGTGGATGGAAAAGCTCACATTGGTATAGAATTTCAATGAGTCCAGTTGAGAAATAGATGATAATCTTAAAGAAGAATCCTACCATCAAAGAGAAGAAGGAAACTGCTCCCATAGAAAAAAAAGAGGGTGGAAATTATGGGAAGAATGGAAAAAGGAAAGACAAATATTAATTATTAGATAAAACTATTAGTTTAACTCCAATGGTTCTACAACTATTAGCTTAACTTCAAATCTAATCACTTAAGGCTTAGTCCAACTGCATTTGGAATCTAGGAGTCTAGCTAATGTGGAGTCATGTAAGAGTCAAAATCCTAATAAAATCATTCGAACTCCTAATAAACTCATCCAAATTCCTAATAAACTCAGGAATCTCATAGTTGGGCATGTTTAGGTAATATTCCCTCATACCCAGAGCCCATAAATTACTCCCTCCAATCACTGCCTTCTCGAAATACTCTACACGGACAAGAGACCTGTTTCTATTTCTATTATCATCAGTGTTTGGTAAATTCAATTCCTAGAAAGTATACATATGTTCAATAAAGGGTTATTTGCAGCTACCTAGCAATCGTATTCAGATGATTTCAGCGAAGACAACAACAATTATCACGTTGTCTTTTAAGGGTACCTCTGCAATGGTGTTGCTAAAGAATGTGAGACATATACCTTGTATCGAGCTCAGCCCCTTTACATGTCCCTCCAAAACATCAGTGCTCTCTTCAACACAGAGTCGAACCTCATCACATCCTTGGGTAATCTATCAATGGTAAAGGATTATTTGAAGCCTTTATCCCTAGATTAAGCAATCCTCATTCAAATTTAGCGCAAATGTTCAGGAATTTCTCGCAGGAAAACCTCACATACAATGGTTTAAAGATACCATATCCTATAATCTTACATTAAGTACTTTTGACAACTTCTGTGTTTTGATATTAAAATACACTGAGAGTCAAGCATATTTTTTGGGATATTCAGTATTGATATTAATACTCAGCAACTCAATCAAACCAAGCAATCTATTTACCATAAATGCGTTCACTTAGGGAACCTCCATACATGTGTACATAAATTCACATAAGCTACATGCACTCATTACAGTAGCTTCGTAGAGATACCAAGTGTTTATGATGGACTCTAGAAAGAAGATCGGCATATTTACCATGTGGAACCGCTCAGATGAATTTTATTACACAACATACTGTTTTTACTTTTGAGTGTCAAATGGGAGTATAGACAAATAAAAAAAATTGAATTATATTACATTCATTCACAATATCATAATTGCCTCATTGAAGAATAGTTAAACTCCTTTGGAGAGTAGTAATAGCACTTTTACTGCTGCACAATCTCCTTCCCTGAACTTAGAAAATAAAATTGATCCACATCGTACTTGACCAGTCTTCACACTAAAGTTTTGAGTGGATTCCATCATTTATTGTTGATAAAAGATAGGAGTCATCGTCGGATTTGGAACCATAATCATGGAGTGATTTACAAAATATGGAATAATAGTCTTAGGTAGTCTACGAAATATGGAATAACAGTCTTAGGTAGTATACTAAATATGGATTAACAGTCTTAGGTAGTCTACGATCTGTCATATCATCATATCATAATATAAATTCAAGTTATTTCATATCACCATATTCTGAAAATTTTAGTTACTTCCCAATGTTCATTTACATGACATTTTGTCCTCTATTTCTTCCAATATGAAGCAATATACACCATGAATGTTAAATGCTCAATTTATTATTAAAGCTGACAAAATTTATTCCTAGTACAACCTTAGTTTTCTATTTTCATAGATTTGATAGAACCATACAAGCACTTAATTTGGGATTGGTGATAAGTACCATGAATTTATTTGTTATTTATGTATTCATTTATCAATTACTATTATCTATTTATCAATTATCATATATATATTTTTAAATTTTTTTTTTAGTTATATGTCATGAATTGATAGTTATGCTGCTGTATCTTAGAATTTTGGGGTAGACTACTATCTGTGTTTTTTCATCTATGGACGAGAATGAGATGAATGAGACAAGAGTATTGTCGAGATTCTATGGGATAGATTATTAGATACAATTATTCAATTATTGGATAGAACTATGACCTTAATTCCATTGATGATACAACTATTAGCTTACCTTCAACTCCAATCACGACTTTTAATTGAACTACACTTCCTAATATATTAATTTTTAAATTAACTATTAGGTACAACTATTAGCTTAACTTCAACTCTACTCACGATTATATTAACTATTAGATTAACTCCAATGATTTTACAACTATTATCTTAAATTCAACTCATTATTAGATATAACTATTAGCTTAACTGCAATGATTTTACAACTATTAGCCTAAATTCAACTCTAACTAATCGCGATTATATTCGATAAGTATTATATTAACTAGTAGATAAGTACTATGGTAACTCCAATAGTGATACAACTATTAAAAGAAAAAATTATTAGTTGAAGGTGTAGTTGTACTCCATTGACTCCATCTCTTATCCAGGGATAATTTTAAGAACCCCCCCTTAAATTTATATGTATAAAAAATGGGTGAATCTCTGTGATATATAGGAAAATTTGAAGGTGATTTTATCAATAATATAATATGTATATATAAAAAATTTGGTGAATCTTTCATTTTATTATACAATGTTGTAAAATCCTTGCGAATCTTTCATTTTATTATATAATGTTGTAAAATCTTGGTGAATCTTTCATTTTATTATATAATGTTGTCATCTCTTGGCGAATCTTTCACTAAGTTATAAGATATTGTAAAATCTTGGCGAATATTTAACTTCATTATAAAAAATTATAAAAACTGGCAAATCTTTCACTAATTTATAGAATATTGTCAAAATAGAGGAACAACAACATTAGTCAAATAACATGAATCACATCATGATCAATAGAACATGTAGACTCATAAGTAACAACTGGAAGGTGTCAATGAAACACAACTGCACTGACTAGATTCAGGGCAAGTGGGGACTCCACTTGTTATCTCCTCCCTTAATGGTCCCATGGACATGTGGGGACCTAAATCTTGACAAACTGATAAACTGTTAGAATCATACATTATGCTCGATCTTGGCCTCCGCTAGCCAATTATGGTCATGGAGGCTAATACGAGTATGCATTGTAATTATGCCAATTGATTATTGCATTAGATGAATGTTGGTCTTGTGACAATAGGTATCCTACGATCAATGCATAGGAACCTAGTGCATAGACCATTTTTTTATTCGCTTAGCTATGTAGAGCTCGTTTATTTTTTTGAATAACAATAAGTATTTGCAAATAAAATTTACAATCAGCGTAAAAGAATAAAAAAATTGAAGACAATTAATTCATGCAACTAAAAGTTAATAAAATTTAATCTTTTCTCAAACCTTAAAACCAACCTTGATTCAAGCTACAAAAAAATATTAAATCAAGCATCGAATGAGAACTAGAAGCATTCAAAGGACTTAACACAATATTTAACCAAAATACACACAAACTTCAAAAATCGACAAAATGCTTCAAACAAAAGAAATAAACAAACCATAAAAAATTATCAAGATATTCGCACTAAACACCAACATGGTTTCATGTACTTAAATGAGCCCATTCTTGCTTAGCGAAAGTGTTGTCTGTGGAAATTGAACCCAGTGTTAGAACAATTACACTCACATCAATTGCCAATTACACATGCAAAATTACTCACAAAAGAGACTGAACATGGAGCTGAACACTAAGCTGCATTGAATAAGTGTACAATAGCCAACCCTGTGAAGTCATAGGCTGCCACAATAAATTATTACATGAGGTATTTGAATGCATGAAGATTCCATTCGAATCTAGTCAAAAGCAGGCTTACTAAATCTAAGCAAATCCTCCATAGGTGCATAAAGCAGTTTCCAAAACTGTCTAGGAGCTCACGAATTGGCAAAATCAATTAGCCAAGATAATAGTGGATGGAAGGAAAACTCATACATACTTTTCATAGGAGAAAAGAGTGGAGGATGTGGAGGACAATTTAAAACAAGTTAACTTCACCTAGTCAAACTTTCCCAATTGCCTTAAAACACTGAAAAAGCAAGCAATAAAGCAGAAAAAGCAGACATGCGCTAGGGAGGCCAGGAATAAAGCAGATTTGATTCTAGGAGGTTTCCCAAGTGCTCCATGACTCAAAATTAGCAAGTTTGACCACTATGGATGTGTAAATGACAACTTGCATAAGGTGGAATATGGAAACTAGGCAAATAAGACAAAAATGGATTAATTAATGTCTAAGGTAGCTAACTATGGGTTGATTATTCTAACACCCCCCATTAAACCTGAATTATGAGTAATATATCAGAAAATTATAGGGCCTAGAAACAAGGCTTAGTCACCCTTTACATACTGCATGTCCATTTAACCAAGGAAAGATGCAAAAACCCAGTGGGAAAATCCTCCCTTAAACATGGGCTGTAAAACAAAATTTGGAAATCTTGTCATCACTCATGCTTCACAACATGATCAGCAATCCCCAGTAGTGATTTTAGATTGTTGAATGTATTCTCACAAAAAACTTTGGTGAAGATATCAGCTACTTGTTCTGAAGATGAACAAAAGAGTAGGTGAATGGTGCCATCATGCAGGAGCTGTCTGATGTAGTGCATATGGATCTCAATGTGTTTGGTTCTCTGCTTCTGAACTAGATCATTGCAGATTCGAATGGTACTCTGATTATCACAGTAGATAGTAGTTGATTATTCTAATTCGAAGCCACACTCTCCAAGTAACCCCTGTAACCATAAACATTGACTTGCTGCATTTACAACTCCTATGTACTCTGCTACTGTAGATGAGAGTGCAATGGCACTCTGTTTCTTGCTTGACCAACTGATTGGCCCTTTTGCAATCACTGATGTTGACTTTCGATCTATGCTGTCACCTACCCAATCACTTTCAGTAAACCCAATCAAATCAAGATCAGATTTAGCTTTATAGAAGATCCCATGTGTCCTTGTTCCCTGAACAAAGTTAAGGATCCTTTTGGCTACTTTCCAATGGATCTCATGAGGCTGATCCATGCATCTAGAAGCCACACTTACTACATAAGAAATATCAGGTCTAGTATGTGTAAGATACAACAAACATCCAATCAATTGCCTATACGGTGTATTGTTTACCATAGGTGAAGAATCAACTTCTTCAAGCTTCACTCCTAAAAGGAAAGGAGTCTTGCTTGGCTTGCAATCCTTCATTCTAAATTTTTTTAGTAAATCCAAAGCATACTTGGACTGGTGAACCTTGATTCCAGCTTTGGTTTGAGCAATCTCAAGCCCCAAGAATTGGCTCAATAGCCCCAAATTTGTCATGGAGAAGGCATAGTTCATTGCATCCTTCAAGGAAGCAATTTCAACCTTTGAGCTTCCTGTAATGAGAAGGTCATCAACATATAAAACAATGATCATTAACGAACCATTAATCAGCTTCAAATAGACATTTGGATCTGATTTGCATCAAACAAAATTCAGTGATAGCAGAAAGCTATCAATCTTGGCATACCAAGCCATGGGGGCTTGCTTAAGCCCATACAATGACTTCTTTAGCCTGCACACAAGAGATGGGTTAGTAGCAAATCCTTGAGGCTGCTGCATGTATATCTCTTCAGTGAGATATCCATTCTGGGAAGCACACTTCACATCCATGTGATGTACTTCCCATTGCTTTGAAGCTGCAATGGCTAAGGCTAGCCTGATGGAGTCCATCTTTGCCACTGGTGCAAAGGTCTCATTGTAGTCTATGCATGAACCCGTGAGTAGCCCTTGGCTACCAATATAGCCTTGTACTTCAGAGTTTAACTATCAGCAGCAAATTTGGTCTTGTACACCCACTTACACTGAACTAGCTTCCTCCCTGGGGGAAGATCAACCAGCTCCCAAGTGTTGCTCTTCTGGAGTGAGCTGAAATCTTCCTCCATGGTTGCTTGCCATCTTGGATCTTCTGCTGCATATTCATATGTTTGAGGATCTGATTCAACCATCAGATAGAATTTCTCAGCAAACATAGGATCTTTCATGCATAGAGCACTCTCAAATTGAGATCTAGTCCCCTAGGGTCATTAGGATTTCCAGCTAGTTCTCCAGCTGCATGAATGGTATTGGCTGCCCATTTTGGCCTTGTAGGGATGTTAGGATCTATAATAAAATCATCATTATCAGACATATCAGAATCAGCATGTTCAACTATCTCTTCACTTACATTCATAGGTTCTGGTGGTGAAGAGGATTCTCCAACTTCCACTGCTGCTAGGGGTTCTTCTTGAAACTGAACACACCTTTCAATGAAGGATTTGTTTGTGCTCAAATTGATCAGCTTGTACCCTTTTGAATCTTCAGAGTACCCAACAAATAGACACTCTTGGCTTTGGGGTTGCAAAGCCTTTCTCTTTTCTGTTGGAATTCTATCCCAAGCCCTTGAGCCAAAAATCTTGAAATGGGTCACATCTGGCTTGTGCCCACTCCATGCTTCGAAAGGAGTCATACCATCAAGCTGTTTATGAGGCACCCTATTCTGGATATAGGCTGCACAATTTATAGCTTCGGCCCAGTACTTTGGTGGCAAAGTCTTAGCCTCCATCATGCATGTCACCATCTCTTTCAGTGATCTGTTCTTCCTTTGAGCAACACCATTCTGCTGTGGTGTGTAAGGGATAGAATGATGCATCTGAATACCTGCATCTGCATAATATTGAATAAACTCAGACTTGACATACTCACCACCATTGTCAGATCTAAGGACCTTGAGTTTCCTCCCAGACTAGTTTTCAACCAAAGCCTTAAAGACTTTGAAGAGGCCAAAAACTGCAAACTTTTGTTTCAGGAAATAAACCCAGCAATACCTAGAAAATTCATCTATGAAAGTCAATGCATATTTGTCCTGACTCATCGACATATGAGGGGATGGGCCAGCAACATCACTGTGGATCAACTCAAGAGGTGCAGAGGTTCTCTCATGACCAGCTCTCTCAAATTTATGGTCTGGGTGTTTTCCTAGGATGCAACCTTGACAGAATCCTTTGGAAAACTTAATATTTGGTAACCCTATGACCATTTATTTTTCACTAATATCAGAAAGATACTTGTAATTTAGGTGGCCAAATAGTTCATGCCAAAGCTTGCTTGCCTCATTAGCATGAATCAGAAGAGCAAAGGGGTTTGAGTAGGTAGGAAGTGTGAGAACATGTATACCTTCGAAGTATGATTTGCAACTCCTTTTGCAATGACTTTACCAATTGAGATCTCTGTGATATCAACTTCATCAGGGGAGAATATGACCTTCTTTGGAGACCCTGTGTGGGTCATCTGATAAAGTGATAAGAGGTTAGAGGCAAGACCTGGAACATACAACACATTGCTGAACTTACCATGATCAAGATCAATCCTCCCTTTGCCTAAACTTTCAGTGAGATAGTCATCTCCCAGTACTATTGGTGGACCTTTCGACATGTCAAGTGAGGTGAATTCCTCCTTGGTCGAAACCATATGTCTTGAATCTCCAGAATCAATGATGAAACTAGGTGAGCTTGATGTTCCAACAACCAATGCATGAACTCTCTCTCTGTCCTCTGAACTTGATCCTCCTTCCCTCTTCGTTGAGCTATCTGGAAGGGAGATGCCATTCTTCTCCAGGAGTTGGGTCAACATGTGTATTTTCTTCTTCATGCAGGAGCTCTTAGAATGATTTCCCTTATTGCAGTATGCGCACTTGCTCATTTCTCCTTTGTTCTTCTTCTTCTGGTAGTTCTTCTTGGAACCTTGAGGCTCCTCCGGAGACTTGTTCTTGTCTCTCTTTTTCTCAGGTGGATTTTTAGCTTTATTTTTGCTTTTTGAATCCACCCTCGAATCTCCAGCAACCAGAGCTTGGTATTTGGATGGTTTTATGGTGCCCATCATCACCAACTTATCTTGTTCTTGTGTGAGAGATTCCATGAAATCTGCAAGGCTAGGAATCTTCCAGGTTCGAGCTGTCAACTTTGTGGCATAAAAGGTTGAAACAAACACTAAATAGTCAGGGCCAAGACCAGCTGATCATCCTTCTTTTCAATCCCACATTGTTTTAGCTGCAAAACAAGTGCTTTGAACTTGGAAAAATAGAGTTGTAGGGATTCAAATCTATTGGGACTCAGGGAGATCAGTTCATTTTCAATTTGATGTCCCCTCATCTCATCTGTCTTTCCAAAAAGATCGACAAGATTCTCCCATACTTCATTCGGTGATGTCAATCCATCAAGATGGAAAAGGAGTTCTCTGGATATACTCAGACATAAGAGACCATAGGCCTCATCCCTCCTATTGTGCCATTTTATTTTCTCTGCAGTTGGATTGTGCTCTGCTTCTGTTGCCATAGTCACTCTATAGAGGCCTTTCTCTCTCAACAGTATCTCCATCTCTGCTTTCTATTCAAAGAAATTAAATGGAGTCAAGATGATCTTCTGAGATTGATCCATAGCTCAGAAATTGTCCCGTCAGTCAGCAGAATGCTCCCAGTCAATGATGTCAAACTTGCAAAACAAATTGGAAGGAGAGAAATCGATCTACAAAGGCTCTGATACCATGTGGAAATTGAACCCAGTGTTAGAACAATTACACTCACATCAATTGCCAATTACACATGCAAAATTACTCACAAAAGAGACTGAATATGGAGCCGAACACTAAACTATATTGAATAAGTGTACAATAGGCAACCTTGTGAAGTCATAGGATGCCACAATAAATAATTACATGAGGGATTTGAATGCATGAAGATTCCATTCGAATCTAGTCAAAAGCAGGCTTACTAAATCTAAGCAAATCCCCCATAGGTGCATAAAGCAGTTTCCAAAATTGTCTAGGAGCTCACGAATTGGAAAAATCAATTAGCCAAGATAATAATGGATGGAAGGAAAACTCATACATTCTTTTCATAGGATAAAAGAGTGGAGGATGTGGAGGACAAAAAACAAGTTAACTTCACCTAGTCAAACTTTCCCAATTGCCTTAAAACACTGAAAAAGCAGGCAATAAAGCAGAAAAAGCAGACATGCGTTAGGGAGGTCAGGAATAAAGCAGATTTGATTCCAGGAGGTTTCCCAAGTGCTCCATGACTCAAAATTAGCAAGTTTGACCACTATGGATGTGTAGATGACAACTTGAATAAGGTGGAATATGGAAACTAGGCAAATAAGACAAAAATGGATTAATTAATGTCTAAGGTAGCTAACTATGGGTTGATTATTCTAACATTGTCAAATTAGTTATTTGTCATTTAATGTTAGGAAACTATCTATGTGAAGAGATAGCTCCTAGTCCTAGCTTTCTCAAATTCCAGCGTCATTTCCTGTCACATGCAAGAAAGAGACAATGTAAGAGATAAATGTCAAACCCGGTCAATCTTAAAATAAGTTAGATGAAGGTAATGTAGCTCAAATCATCAATGCTACAACAAAAAAGTACAGTGTAGAATCTATTTTTACCTAAAACACAACCTCAAATTCATATACACTTATCACCACTAACCAACAAGGGTACGTGGAACACCTAGACAAAAATAACACTCGAGAAGTTTAATAGTATTAGGCTTCATAACATGGTTCTCTTGCAAGTAAAATTTAGTCATTCAAGTCTATCCTTGAGTAGTATTTTAGTAATACTCAAGCCTACCATTGAACTTCTTATGTTCAAATTTAAATTCAGATATTTTGTGTAGATCCCATTATAAATGACTCTCCCCATGAGGATCACAGCATCATATTTCTCAGGTAAATCCAAAGTCGAAAAAAAATACCTTCAATTCTATCTCCAGTCTGTCCAAAATGATATCTTCACTGCAATTAATGCATCAATGATCCAATCGTCTGACGATATGTCGTGGCATCAACAAAATATGATGAATCTTCACACAGTAGCTTCAAGTTAGATTGCATAGGTGTGGCTATCACCTTACAATCCAACATTCTGAATCTCTTCAAAATATCCACTGCATACTTTCCTTAACCAAGCTCAGTCAAGGAAACACCTTTTGATAAATCCATCTCTAGATCCTTTCTTGATTCTTTAAATTCTTGTTTTTAATTTTTATGATCTCCATCTCCCTCGATCTAAGTGAAGTGTGTGTTAACAGTGGCTCCACAAGGGGAGAACATGCTCCTATGGGATGCTGAGATCCAAACGGTCTTCAATGATGTTTTTCTTTGAAAATTCAATCACTCTTGTTAGTATCATATCCCTAAGGTTGGATAAGGTCTTCGATGCACAAAACTTGACCTTAGGAAACAAATGTTGGGATTGTGATTGATGCATAAGCTTGCCTAAATCCTGACAAATACATACCCTTACTTTCCACAGAGATATACTTGTACTGACACACACAAAAATCCCAGGCCTTATCCAGACTTTGACCTAAGATAAATGTGTCGCAACTCTGATTTTACTCTATGAATCATAAATATTCATGCATGCCGAATTTTCAGAAGGACAAAAGAATCTAGCCTATGACAAAAAACAAGATAACCCAACCTCCCAAATTTGGGACTGCTCATGTGAATGCGGAACAACGTATTAAGAATGAAACGACTTGCAAAAATTGTAAAATGTAAGATATAATTGAAATCATTGCAATGAAAAAAATTCCTAGTAAAAATAAAAATTTGCCACTAGCCTACACCATTACCCAAAACATATAGAAATCGTCATTTTATTTTTCTCTTCCTTTTTTCTTTTTTTTCTCTTTTTTGTGGCCCTTTAGGGTTGTCACTGAAAGTAATACTTTAGTAATTGTGCATTGACTGGCAGATGTTTTTCTTCTCCAACCAGATTAGTCAGATGAAAATTGTTCTTCCCTTCTTTTTCACTTTATTTGGGAAGGTCCCAACCAAAGGTTGTTGAATTTACATTGTTTCCCTGGTTTCTCCCTTTTCATGTCCCTTTTTTAGCATACTTGAGATGGCATAAGTGATTTCAATGAAATTGGGCACAAATAATAGTAGGAAATTTATGCTCCCAAAGGACTGGATACCCTTCTTACTTTTGGGTAACTGAATCTCTTTTAAGATTGCACTCTTGCTGGATCTATTTTTACC
>LPNX010851607.1:386217-434647 GCA_001517045.1 Pseudotsuga menziesii
TCAAATACCCCAAAAATAGACTTCTTGGGGTTAAGTGAGATTCCAAAGGATCTATATTTATCAAATATCTTCCTCGGGTGCATGAAATGGTCTCCCCTGCACTTGGAATAAACTGTCAAATCATCTTGGTAAACCATGATAACTTTATTAAGGAAATCAGAGAAAGCATATGGCTCTTTGGAATCTGGTCACAACATTTAACAATCCAAAAGGCACATAGACATGGGAATACGTTCCACACGGATGGTGAATGTTGTCTTGTATCGGTCATTTTCATCAACCAGCACCTGGTTGTACCCTGAGAATCCATCCAACATGGACATCATTCCAACACTTGTAACTGTAACACATATTCCATGCTTGGAAAAAGATAGCTATCTTTCAAGGATGAAAGGTTCAAATTTCAAAATATTGCAAATTCTAATCTCATCGTTCCTATGGACTGGTACAACATTGGATGCCCACTATGAGTAATAAGCAGGAGTGCTGATTTCTACTTTGAACAACTTCTGCAACTCTTTTTTTATGATGGGAGCCAACTTGGGATTCATGTGCCTTTGTGTCTTCATGAAAGGTTTGGCTTGTTCTTTCAAAGGATTTTTATGCTTGATAACCTCAGTACTGTAGGTTTTTAGCTCATCATATGACCATGCAAAAACATCTTTATAATCATAGATAAACTCCTCAATATTTTTCCATTCTAGAGTGCATACTTGAGCAATCTTCACTAGCCTTGGACTTTCCTTAGAACCCATATTGAGTTCAATGACCTACTCATCCTTATCAATGACCTTTGAACCTTTAAAAGCAACAGAATCATCAAGAATTTTTTCCAAAGGTACCAAACATCTAGGGATTTTATTACTTTTCAGTTGTACCATTTGTTGCTCTGGGTCACTGTTTTCTTATCCTTGATCAATCTAGTGAGAGGCAGTTGCATTTAGACTATTCAAAAAATTCACAATACCTATCATCTTCAAATAGATGTTAGTTTCCGAATTTGTCAGGAATGGATGGTCGAAACCTGACCTCCACATGGTACTTTGAAAAGGACTCTGTTGTGCATGGTTCAAATCCCACATTTGAACCTATCATAGCATATACTTGTTGATTAATGATTTTCATTTTGCGGGATATAAACTATGTCAAAAGCATCAAATGCCTTGATCTCATACCATACATGATACAACATGTCAATATTGCTTCAATTGAGAATATTTTGCTTCACACTGGTTCCGTACTTGATTCATAATCAAATCTGAAATTCTGAATCTCCTTTGACTTTTTAATGTTTTAATATTGAGATCCTTTACTTGTTTCAAACCCAAAAGCAAGGCCTCATATTCAATCACATTGTTAGCTACATCAAATTTTAAGCAAAATGAATATGGAAAGGAGTTATAACCGGTGAAACAAAAATTACCCCAGCATTTGCACCAAATCAGGAACATGCACCATCAAAATACATGGTCTTGAATCCCTCATGCATGCTTTTAACTATTACAACAGCCTCTTTCGTTGGTGGCTTATCAAAAACCAAGATCATATAAGTTCCCAATCAGGTTCTATGTATAGGGCCTCATTATTAGTCTGCTTTGGGTCCTCCACGTTATGCAACAATTATTGTTCTCTGAGTAACTTGACCACATAACAATCTCCAACTGGAATACTAGCCTCATAGCAATAAGTTGTGAGTGCAGATAAGCTCTGGATACTAGACTGCTATTCCAAAGGCTAGTACAATAACAACTACCAGCATATGTTAGTAGATGCTGTAATACATATAACATATACAACTCTGCAATAATGCCTCCTAGTACAAGTTACTTCAACGACACTCCCTGCCTACTAGTACAAGTTACTTCAACAACACTCCCTTTTGGCCTAATTCATGATTTCTTTGTCAACTATTATCATTGTGAAACCTAAAACCTATAGTGTGCATGCCCTTTCATTATAAGCATTTTATATGATGGTGATAACTATGGAATTTAGGATCCTTTGGGATTGTTGGGGATTTTGAAGTTTGAAGACCTGCCACAATTTTGGTTTAGTATAGCAAAACTATATATTTTGCATCACATTTTAAACCATAGAAAAAATGGTTAAGAAGAAGAACATACTTCTTTGGTACAAATGGACGATAAAAAAAGGGCATGAGTTGAGCATATGGAATCATCTCTTTTCGCAATCTCTTAATTTCTTCATCTTCAGCTAGCTATTTATGATAGTCAAGTTAGTTTGTAACAAAAATGAATAAATCTATATCAAAACAGTTTATATCATGGTTTGCTATTGAGGTGGCAAAATTCAAGGCTGAAAATTAACTCATGCTTGCTAGCCATCCACATTCTCACTGTGCTTTGGGAGATTCTCACTATGCTTTGGGAGATATTTAGTTCATACCAAAAGAAACAAAAAAATTTAACCAAAAAAACCTTCAAATGCAAGGGAAGTTATACCTTCCATAGTCACTCTTCTTCTGACCTTTGTTGCATGAGATAGTAGAATTTTTCTTCCATCTATTGGAGGTATCACAAGAAATGTTAGTAACTCAAACAAATGTTTATCTGACTGAAGATGAACTTTTGATTCTGCAAAATGACTTAGATTTAGGGACTAGAATTCAGGCATACTAAGTGATCAAATTTGGCTCTTTTAACTGATCTAGACTCTGTGTGAAGCTTGACATTCAATGGTTTAGTGTTCTGTTTGACTGGGGGCTTTGGCAAGACCTACAAATTTGACAAATCAACACTTTAGAATATCATAAAAATATAATGAGATACACTTTGAATGTTATGTTGAACTTCAAAAACTAATGAAGGAATTGAATCCCTGGCATCATCATTGATAGCATAAAATGATTTATTTAGATTCAGAACTTACTTGTGGCTCATCAGTTGTCCATGGCAACCCTTGTACAATTGGTATTCGATGCTTTTCCTCCTCAATCATCTCCTGGTGTATCGTTTTCATGAGTTGATGTTCTTTCAATTGGCCTCTTTGCTGCAAAAGAGATCATCTTTGTCAAGCCATGTATGGCATGTTTATGGTAACACTTTTTACTGATAGCTTCTACTATAACAACTCTAGCAATAGTTACTGTAACCATGTATAGATATAGTTGGTGTAGTAACAATTTTTGGGATCATCAATAGAGGTGTTTGGTTGACTGCTAAGACTAGAGATTATGCAATTGTGGGGTTTCTATTAGTAAGATACAAGTTGATGAAGTTAAGCTCTAACAATGGTTTAGATGGTGAGGAATTCAGCATGATTGAAGACTTCTTTTATAAGATATTGTCCACTGACAAAACAATATTCACTTTCGTAAACTATACAAATTATTATTATTATTATTTTTCGTAAACTATACAAATTATTGTATATAAATTTATTTATTTTTTTTAAAACAAATATTATAGTAATAAATATAATATTTGATTTGTTTTTAAATATATTATTAAAAATATATTATATTGCAAAATATTGAAATAATATAATATAGTATTATATTATTATAATATATTATTTCTATGTTTTTGTTGTTGCAGGTTAGCGTGGAGGTTGGAACGAGGGCGTGGAGGCAGCGCGGGTGAAGCAGCGGACAGGGGTGGAGCGCGTGGATTTCATAGAGGTTGGAACAAGGGCGTGGAGGCAGCGTGGAGGGTGCCTGGAGGTGGAGACGACCGCGTGGAGGTGTGCAGGCGACGAAAGATGGGATGGCGCGAGGTGGGGATGTGGTGGCGCGGATTCGGTTGGAAGCGCGGCAAGGGAATGTCGGCGTGAGGTGGGTGCAGCGTGGAGGGAGCAGCAGTGGGAGAGAATGAGAAGGGGATGCACCGAGGAGGTGAGTGCGCAGAAGTGGGTGTAGCGTGGAGGGAGCGTGAGGGATGGTTGGCCTGATGGTTGGAAATGGGAAGGAGAACAACGCGGAGAAGGTGAGAGGAGTGCCGGGCTGGTGGTGGGGAGGAGTAGAAGGTTGGAGGGACGTGTAGGAAAACAGAGGAGAAGAGTGGAAGCGTGTGAGGAGTGCGGGTGGGGATGATAGGAAATGCAGGGAGTTTTGGGAAGCTGGGCGCGTGGAGATGAAGGAGCAGGTGGGAGAGCGAAGGTAGCGGAGAATGAGAAATGGGGTGGTACGAGTTGAGATGAGAGAGGAAGGATGAGCCGAATCCGAGCTCAGGTTGGGGAGTGAATCAGCTCTGACACCAAATGGAGCAACTGAATGGTTGTCCGTTAGTCAAATCCGACTATCATTATATAATGAAATATGAATAATAAAAAATATATTGGATGATGATAAAAAAGGTACAATAGGCTCACCTCTTATATGGCTTGAGTTAACATAGTGAAGGGTTACACCCTTTCACTAGTAATTAACTAATTTAATTATTATCTTATTTTTTGTTCGTTACATTATGTAATTGTGGGGTTTCTATTAGTAAGACTCAAGTTGATGAAGTTAAGCTCTAACAATGGTTTATATGGTGAGGAATTCAGCACGATTGAAGACTTCTTTTATAAGATATTGTCCATTGACAAAACAATATTCACTTTCACAACATTAGATGTTGTCAAGTTTGATTGGCAATGTCCTGCTAGCACATTACATATTGTCATTTCATGATATGACCAATGCTAGCACATTACATATTGTCATTTCATGATATGACCAATGCCACAAGATCTAACACTACTACTAAGATCAACAAATATGCTACAATATCATCTAGAAATGAATGAAAGAGTGGTCAATAACGACAAGCTCTAATACTGGACCAATCTTCTGACTGTGTTTGACATTCATTATATCAAGTGGGTGTGGTTTCTTTAGAATGAAATGGTAAAAAATGAAATAGGTAAGTTTTTCTAACACTCGACTTACTATGTAGAATGCAGATGTAATTTCTAGGAAGTACTAGGCTTTTGAGTATCATAAGTTAATTAGACAAGTTTAGTGTGGGAAGGACACAAGAAATGAAATGAAAGCAAAAAAAAACCTTTAAAATGCAGGAAAGACAAGAAGATAATGTGTTGAAAATAAATCACCTATATATGTACAGTTTAACAAGCCACAATCATATTATCTTGAGATGAAAGTGTTTGGAGAAATCACCAGGAATATTTATGTCTATACCTCTGTCAGTAGTCTAAAAGGTCGAGTGGGGGTGGGCCTGACTTGGTTCTTACTTTTTCCTACCCAGTTCTTCCATTCTGGTGATCCTTTTTCTATGGAATCAAAACTATGACATAGATGCAAAATCAAACAAGTTTTATCAATACAAATTTGTAGAAGACACGTGACACCCAGTCTAAAGAGTATAAGAAAATGCAGTTCTTTCTAAACAACTTATTGAGCACAAGCATCCAAAGGCTCTGCTGTAGAATATCTCAGAAACAAGAAAAAAAATGCAGTAGATAAGTATATCAATGGTCAAAGAAAAAGAGGATGAATTCACCCATACTTTTTTGCTTCTTCTTCGGCTATCAGAACTGCGAGGAAAAATATAAATAATTATTAGTACCATTTTCAAAAAAGCTAAAATGATCATTTGGATTTTCCTAAAAAAGACATAAGAAAACATAATTGCTTAAAGAAAAACACAAAATAGGACCTTAGCACTGATTCTTAAAGTGCCAAAATCACTATTTGGGTTTCAACTTTCTCCCTAAAAACTAATGAACGTGATCAAATATCCTTCAATTAGATTGTCAGAAATGGTAGGGCATAAGGATTCTCCCTAAAACAAATAGATCAAGATATTTCATCAAGAAGGTAAGGATCAGTACTTTGGATTCTTTTAGACAGAGTAGCATGGAAATGAATTTTGAAAAAAGAGGATTCAAATCATGAATGTAGATCCTTTTTAAAACTTTAAGAAAGTGAAGAAGAAAATGCTTTGGATCTAAAGGTCAACAGGGGTAAGATTAACAAACAAAAATCAATGAAAAACAAACCCATTTCCTGTACAATAACAACTACACTGCTTGTATCCAGAGCCTGGAATACATCTGCCACCCCTTGCTATATAATCATTTTGAGCAGTTATCAACTGCAAGTAGTATATTGCATTAGAAAAATGCATCAAAAGTAAGTCAATCCTTTCAATATTTTTATGTGCAAAGAGGACTTAACCTTGTCTAATTTTTAAGTTCTGCAAGGTGTCCTAGTTTGGCCCTAGGTAGATTGAAATTAAAGTACATTATTGTTATGCTTAGGAATTCTTTGAATTCACTTCATTATTTAAATAAGTCCATCAAATCTCTTGTTGTATGTGGTAAATAAGGATATCAGAAATATGCCTTACTATCTAAAATGACAATGTTGTTTTTATTCTTACCTAATAGCATTTATCAGCTACCTGCCATGACATGTTAATAATAGAATGCTAACTACATAATTCCCAATGCATTTTTTTAAACCCAAAAAGTTTCATAAGATTGGCTCCTGCAGAAGGAATAATGCCCTTTCTATTATTGTATCCGTTCGATGAGCCAATTTTGTAGGATTCCAAGGCTTACTATTGGGTTGTACATGATGTTATAACCTCATGTGTAATTAGCTATAAAGAAATCAACCAACAAGCATAACTTGTTCATCATATCAAATCTTAGTCATATGACACTTAACAACATTACAAAGAAACTACAACGCTCCAACATATTTTGAAGCAATCACTGGGATCATGAAGAAACTACAACCCTCCATGATAGCCTTAGCAATATGAGGTTTGTTTCTTTATCATATAACTCACTCAACAATAACGGCATGGTGAAAAAACCCAGATGGGATTTTGGGGAAAAAATGGGACGTGCTTGTCACACCACTTGTTGGCATTCATGGCCATCACTTGGTGGTAGAAGGTGGCACAAGCCACATGCAAGGGAAGCATGCGAGGGAGGATAGCATTCATCAGTTTTTTTGGATGATACTGGTTATAATGCTCCATCTAAATACACTACTCATCACAGAAGCTTGGCACATGAAGGTTCTGGATGCAAAGTCAATGGAGCAAATTCAAGAAGGGAATGGGAAACTCGAGGCAGAACACAATGCCAAGACAAACCCTCTAGGGTGGAACCACTTTTTAAATCTTTGAAATTCGTTAAACAACAAATATATGAATCAATATTGGCTAAGAAATCAAAGAATATTCCATTTAGTGCCACTAAAATGTAATGAATGAAACATTAAGTCTTGAGAAAAATGAACGTCCATATGAAAATGATACAATGCACAAAATACACAAATCTTCTGTAAATATGTTCAGTAGCACTTTCTGGATAATCCACTACAAACAATAATGAGACATTGCATTCATTAGTGGAAAATGTGATCATTAAAACAACATTATTTATCATGAAAAAAATTGAACGTAATGAATTGGTACTGAGCCAAGGTTCTTACCATTTGAAAAATGAGATGGTATTGTGAAGTTAGTAATAAATCTAGAAGAAACTTTTCTCTTTGATCTGTTCACATGTTCTTATCAAATGCATAAGACTGAATCCCAAGAAAAAATATTCTTCAGATATGTCTAAACTAATAGGCGATGATATTAGTGAAGGTTGGTTAGAAATAATGGAAAGTCCATGTATGCTTGCTGCCTGTGCATTCAAATAAGAATTGCTGACTTTTGGATCAAAGAAATCTGTGGAGTGTAGATAATTTTGAACATCCATATCAGTTTCATTTTCTTTAGGCTGAATTCCATTATATGTGGATATTTTTAAAGGGAGTAGGGAAAAACCTATAACTCAAAAATTATCTTTCATGGAACCAAAATAGTTTTTTCCGACCAATGGGACAAAACTCATATAAAGTGAAAACTTTTCAAGGATTTAATTGACAACAATGAAGAGACCTAAAAGACTCTACAACATTGACAAACTCTGTAAATTTTGAAAGTTACTATTGGTTCCAAGCACTATCACTATAACCATCGAGTCTCGACCTCCTCCCTAGATGATTGCAGTATGAAATCCCCTTGAAAAATAAATTTCAAACCATAATATTGCAATGGAAGGGATGCAAATACTTGGTTGTTCAAGTTAAGGTACAAACTGTCCACTACAGTCCTAACATAATGTGAAGGCCATAGCAATTTTTGTGCTTTGTATGCCATGCTGCATAATACCGACACTCAAATTCCAAATCACCACAAGCCAAGTAGTGCTTTCCTTACCATGTGAAACCTTTACTGGGACATTACCAGTGTCCTCTCTTCGCATTATCATCAATGAATTTGTTAGACTATCGATAACTATGATAGAAATTATAGCAATCATAATATATTATAGTGCAAATTCAGTATTAAAATTACAAGATCAAAGCGACCCAATTTTTTAAATAACTATAACAATCTACAGATATATAAAAAATTATTTAACACATTAATATTTATGAGAGCACATATTGTGAATGATGCCACAGTTTTATGGGCAATTTAGTCACATGATTCATGGGTACTTTAATAACTACTAGAAATTTTGCTATGATTCAGTATTACAAAAATGCAAAGCATCCAGTCAAAGCCTTTGAACCTTTGTGAGTAACAGAAGACAGAAAGCAATGTTTCTATTAACAAGAAACAGACGATTGAGGTAAATCAAGATTTATAACAGTTTGAACAATGGCATACTCTTAATACTTATTTATTAAGAAAAAGACCTTACTTCTTTACTTGAGGTCATCACTAGAATAGAGATGAACAACATCCAAGCCAACTTCCTCAAACATGGTATTCACTCCCTCAACTCTCACACTGCTGATTTGTTTAATAATGTTGTTTGTTCTAGTTTACCCAAGCTTGGTCACTCAAATCCGAATAATTACAAAACCATCATAAGGGCATGCATTCTCCAAGCTATGCACTACAGTTCTTCATTTATGGCTTTCAAACAAACTTGAAAGAAGGTGACTAAGGGGCCAAGGGCAAAGGACATGCAAATTTTTGCTTGGAGTACCAGACTACAAACAATATTTTCACACACACAACCATTACTGAAACATGAGGAATAAGATCATCTTCCATAAAGGAAACTCAATACAGTTAAGTATTTGCAATGGGTGAAATGATAAGGTCTCAAGGAGTGAACTCAATATTCAAACTCCCTTCTGAGATCCTTCCCCTAGTTCAAACCACTCTCTCTGGTAGTATCTTATTATTTGAAGGGACAATAAAAAGAAGCCAGGTAGAGCTAGGGAAAGATACTCATTATAGACCAAGAGGAAAGACAAGACTAAATTTTCATGAGCCTAGATGGCATGGGAAAACCACGAACAATATTAGAGAAGAACTCATTTTATGCAAAGGCCTAAAACTAATATCCAAATTAGATATTTGAGACATCATAAATGCATGGGACTCCAATCTTATCATTGACATTATGAATGGGGTGACCTCCACACATGCATTTTAACGTGTCAAAAATCATTACCAAATCTAAATCATTGACCTCTAACTTAAAACAATACGTTTTACACAAGTCCATAGAAATTTTAACTCATAAACCAATGTGCTTGCAAATGAGGGAACCTATCAAGCACAAGATATTCATATGAACTCATCCTACAGTAATACTCTCAGCTTTATGAAATATCCAATAGAATTAAAGCAAGATCATTCTCCCCCAATGTTGTCAGTAGTTTCTTATTAGATTTTTGTTTTTTTGTGCTCACCTCATGTATTAGTGACACAGTCCCATACTTCCTCACTGGATTCTCCTGATTACCATCAATTTCACACTTACACTGCTAATTGTTACAAATCTGAGACTTCAACAAAAGTATACACCATAAAGTTCATCTACCGAATAACTCTAATGCCAATTTGAGAAGTGCCCAAGTAGCAAATTTTTCAAAAGGAAACTCTCTTACCACCCATGTGAAGGAATTCACAAAGAACCTATGTGACTATGAACATCGGTTGTCAGCAACAAAGACTAAATATGTGTGCCTTGAAACAGGGCAACAGGAGACCAACAAAGAGGAAGACTATAACAATGCCTAGCTCAGGTCGTATGAAACAAGTGGCAGTTCCATAGCACTCATTAAAAAAATTAACTCCAAATCACGTCAAAGGTGGGATGTTAAAGGAAGCAAGGGTATCAAATATGGACAATTAAGACATGAATGGGGATAACTAAGAAGATGATAATTGAACAAAAAAAACCTTCCCAATGCTTAGCCTTCAACAATTCTAATATGCAAACTTCAATATGTAGAGTCCAACTCACAGACCTACAATATTTTGGTATGCAACTCTTTTCATTTTGTTATTTATTAATGTGTGGCTATGGTGTACAATTTTGGTGTTATGGGATAGACAACAAAGGATTTACTAACATTACGTTCAATTTTAAAGTCATTTTGAGTTCTGAAGCTTACCTCTTGTAACTCTTCCAAGTTAAGTAAATACATCAGTATTGCAACAACTTACCATGGTACAATGAGGAAAAATTTGAAAGAATAAGCCATTTTTTAATATAATAGATCGATAATAAATCCATTCACTGACTCAATCATCTATAGAAGCAGAGGAAAAATGTCACCCCAACAAATAAGTTTTCAAATATACCTTGATCCCAGCTGCAAATTGTTTTTGCCATCCAGCCTGTGAATTTTATGAACCAATAATTAGACAATGAAAAATAAGATAATAACAAAATATCAATTGTTTGCATTTATAGATAATGCATACTCAAATTATTTAAAGTATAATTAATTATTATTTTTGGTCCAGTTAGTTATCAAATAGAATGCAAGAGAAAAGGGGTCTGTGTAAAGCTCCATGTAATTCAATATGGTGCCACCCATGCAAATACATACACACACAAATGCATATACAAGTATAATTAAAGCTGTGTTACCAAATCCACCACCCCAATGTGTAGGATCTACGGATCCACAGATCCCATATGTATCAGGATCGGATCCACCTCGGATCCACCATGGAAACGGATCCCTTGCAAAAGGAAACATATCATGGTCCCATGAAATGGATTCTGTGAAAAATAAAAACAATATCCTAGAATTTTCAATCGAATCATGTAAAAAATCAAACAATTCCTAAAATTTTCAAACGAATACTGCAACTTCCAATGCTTCTATGACCCATTGATCCCCCCAAAAAAAATATTTTTTAATGAAAAACTTAAAAAATCCTAAACACCTAATGGCTAAAAGCATAAACCCCATTCCTACTCAAGGTCTGATCTATCCTTATGTCAAGATATGCTCTTAAACTCTGATATATCAATATCAATGTCTGCTCTCAACATTTTTATTTGATATATCTTTATGGTCAAGGTTTGTTGTCAAGGGATGATCTATCTTTATGTACTATGTTGTTTCTCACTTCACCTACACTATTCTATAGCCTTGCCATCACGTTCAAGAAAACCACTTTATTGTTTATTCCCTGTTGATAGGGACACGTGGATGTGGTTCACAAAAACACTATTACAACCTACTTCAAGTTCATGCTAAAATGGTTTTTAAAATTATCAACATCACAACTTATCAAATTATTAGTTATGGTACATGAACTCTCTTTTTTGGTGATAACTTATATTTGTTTGTACTTGTCGTTTCCCTACAATATCTGGATCTTGGGTTTTTAAAAATCTAGTGAATCCATATCTGGATCCGGATCCGGATCCGAATCTGTATCCTAGTAACTTATAATTAAACTACATAAGGAATCACATATCATAAAATGAAGTCAACACTTACAACAAAATTACAAGTTCAAACATAACTATTATAATAGTGTAACTATGACCTTATAGTCTAATATTATAATTCATTCAGACCTGCCAATTATGGGTACCCAAACACAAGCTGTATGTCTATGATCTAAATTATATTAATCTTAAGCATTCAAGAGAGATTATAACATGACTGCTTACTACACTTTTGGAAATGGTACAATACCAACCCAAATCACCAACTCTGAAAAATATAATAATGTTGCATGGATGCACTTATTGTGAAATTGCATTGATTTCTTACCTCAAGCAATGACTGGTGATTAACATCACCAATGTAGTCCTCTCCAAAGATCCATTTATGCTTCCTTGTACATGCCATATGTCCAATAATTATGTCCAATGATTCCATGTGTGAGTATATTAGTAGAAGCCCGATTATACGTTAAAGCTCAAACTTGTATAGCTACAACCAAGTTGCATAGACGTAAACTATTACTGTCCAATGACATAAGCAATATATCTTGTGAAGAATGATGAAACACCCTACAACATAATAATCTAGAAGTAACATTTTGAAGGTTCTAGATGTGAAAACACTTGGAGTAGCCATCAAAAACATATTCAGACGAGCAAGCAAACAACAGGAGTAAAGGGTTTTCACGTAAGCACAAAAAATAGAATAGGTCATGCTAAACTCTATAAAATGACAAAAAGGTTATGCAAATATCTGAACCACCATTATAATCACCAAATAGTTATTTTGGTCTGTATAGTTTTCTTATGAAAAAAATAGAATTGACAAATCACATGATGTTTTTGGCATTTGCATATTGTACTTCCAAAAAAGCACAATCCCTGTCACCCACATACTTCTTTTATGATACTTTTGTGTAGAGATTCAAAATTCAATGGTACAATGGAAAAAAGAAAATGAATAAGATTCATCTTTGAACTTGTAATATGATATTCAAATAGCATGGGTGTATAGTTCTCTGAGGTTTGCATAGAGCTCATTGTATTTCCAAACAACCTCATGCTAAAATATAAGAAAATATGTTACTAAATAGAATAGATGTAATGTTCTCTGAGGCATACATAGACCCCATAAAAAATGGAGACAGTTAATTTTTATTCCATATTTTCAATCATCTTCATACTAAAATATCGGTAAACATGTGGGACAGAAAGGGTTGTATTGTTAAAAAAAATCAATGAACCTCTAAAATTAACAACCTGCAAGCAACAAATTTAGTTTAGTCACAGAATGCAGGTTAGAGAACAACTATAATTGCAAGATGTTGAGGTGGATTTGGAAGACAAACAGACAGTCAATCTATTTCTTTGTAACTGATATTCTGTAAATATTTTATATGGAATATATATACATAATTCCTTAAAGTGTGACAGATGAGATATAGTATCCGTGTTGCTTCCATGTACTAGTCTGAACTCTGAAGCTATAGTAGAATCCAGTAAATTACTGTATGCTGTGTGATTTTCATTTGATATAGAACAATGCAAATCCTCACTAGAGAGTACAAAAAGACACAATGCTTCTTCCATCTTAGAAGCTGGAAACCTTTTCCCTATATGAGACCTTCAAAGTGCTAGAATGATCAAGGTAGAAATTTTGCCTCATAGAAAAATTATTTAAGGTAATATGAGAACCTGTTATTCAAAGATATGGTGGAAACACGCAAATATTAGGTCAGGGAACCTCGCAAGGTTAAAAAAGTTAGTAATCTGAAACATACACTTACAAAGCGACAACTCTACCATGTGAACTACATCCCAGTCTAATGCTTTGAAATGCTATATGGAAGTTTGCAACGAATCACCATTTTGAAATTGTTTGTTCCAGATCCTTCTTTTGAACAATATGGTAACCTTATTGGTTTTTTCAGATTAGGTATTTTGCAAAATTAACTAAAATTTGAAGCCAACCATTACAAAAAGTGGGAGTGTTGAAGCAACTCCTTGGTAACTGTTCCAAAGAAAGTCAACGAAAATAGGAAAGGTACCTGGGCAACGACAAGGCCACTAATGCTAGCCATGTCACATAAGAGCATGGCACCACATTTATCAGCAATAGCACAGAACCTAGCATAATCCCAGTCCCTAGGATAAGCACTGCCTCCACAGATAATAAGCTTAGGCCTAAAATCCAAGGCTTTCTCCTCCAGCTTGTCATAATCAATGAACCCAGTCTCCTTGCTAACCTTGTAAGGAAAACTCTCGAAGTAAATCGATGTAGCAGACCTGTGCCATCCGTTTTCACTTGAAGCAGACCCAAATCTTGTGCTGCTCCATACCCAATGGATGAACATCCAGGGCCTGCAAATCAGGGCGAACTAAAACAAATTTACCCAAAGATCCATAAATAGGTACGAAATACCAAAATTTTAACCTATCTACCATAAATTTGGGCGAATCGTCTCCATTTATCCTCCAAAACTGCAATTTTTTGGTGATTTCACCTCCATTACGGAAGAAATCGGGGTGAATGTCACGATTTTCCCCATCGACAGGTTGGCTAAATTAGATTTTATGAATTTTCACATTTTAATCGCGGTGGCTTTTTAGTCAAGGGAAATTATATATAAAATAAAATATGGGCTAATTTATTAAATTAAAAAAAATCATTTTAATATTAAAAATTCACCCACCTTTTTTTGGGCACCCCTTAAAATTTGCCTATGGGCTATAATTTGCCCCTAAAATTGTCCCTTCTCTTAGCCTCACAAGACGACCTTCATTGAAGTGAAACCATGCACACCCCAATAAGCATTCCATTTGGGAGTGTAGCATCATGAAAACAATAAGTTGGATAATGTGTTGTCATGGTGATAGAGTCAATGCAATCTAAAAATATGTATTAATAATTTATTATAGATCTCAATGTGTAAAATATATACCTATTTCCTATTTCAAATATATTAATCTTATTAATATAGTTGTTACTATTACATCAACAACCAAAAATAAAAATAACGCCTTCATGCTTAGCCAAATCTTCCAAGAAAAATGAATCCCTAAAGAAATTCCCAAACCTAATGCCAACCTTGCCCATGAATTCAAAACCCATGGCTCCTCTGAAATCACCAATTCACGACCACGTTCTTGGATTGACAAGGAAGAATGAGGCATGCCAATGAAGAATGAGGCGCCACAGTGAAGAAATATATTTTATTTTAAGACCGATAATCCATGTAGATTGTTTATTTTAAAATAGTAGGAGTAAAACTATGGGATTCAATGATGTAGAAAACTGATATTTCATGCCAGGTTCATATAGCGATTACTTTTCCAATAAAAATTTTCCCCTAATTAAATTTTATTTTTGAAAGAGAACAGGGATACCTACAAGGTGGCCATCTTCACTAGACATCAATATTCCCATGAACTGATTCTGTATCGCAACTTGTGACAAGATAATATCAGTAAACTGCTGAGAATGGAATATGATCTCTCGAAATCGGTGAAAAACGACACCAAAAAACACTTCTCTATTTTTTAATCCATTTTTTTTCAGTTTCCAGACAAGTTTTCCAGTGATGTAAATCTACAGCGATCGCATCTTGATCTATGAAAATTAAATTTATGAGGTTGTTTTGCATATAAAGTATGAAACTTTGTCCTGTATTTCAGTGAAAACTTGAAAATTGGTATATTAGGTTTATATAACCTTCATATCTAAATGGGAATAACCCTAGGTATTGGTTGCTTCATTTTTAGTTTTGGTTGGAAGAATAATATTTGGTTTTCTTTAAAATCTTGTTATTGTGTTTATAAAACTTGTAAAGGGGTTCCCGCAAGAAGCTGCTACCCAAATATGATGCAATGGGAGCGCAGGAGCGAAAAAAAAACAAGAACGTGCATGCACACCTGGAGGCGCGCACACACTCCTGCCTCGGCAATGGTGAACCTCCACGTTAGGTTGCCAATGTGGACAATAGGAGCACACATGCGCTCCTAATGACATGCGCGCGCCAGATTGCCAATGTGGACAATAGGAGTGCACACATGCTCCTAATGACATGCACGCATTAGATTTCCAATGTGGACAATAGGAGCGCGCATGCGCTCCTAATAACACGTGCACACGCGTAGAAGGACACACGCGCGTGATTTGTGCGATCGCATACAAGAACGTGTGCACATCCCTGTGTTTAAAAAAATAGTGAACAATTTTGTTTTGTTCATTCTCATCATTCCATTGAAAATGCTTGAAAATAAAATCTAAGCAAAGTTTCAACTAAAACTATTATCATCATCATCATCATTGTTCCTCATAATCATCATCATCATCATTATCCTCATCATCATCATCATCATCATCACCATCGTTGTCGTCATCATCATCATCATCTTCCTCATCCTCATCATCATCATCATAGTCATCATCCTCATCATCATCATCACCATCATTTTTCATCATCATCATCATCGTCATCGCCGTCATCGTCATCATCATCTTCATCATCATTCTCATCGTCATCATCATCATCATCATCATAGTCATCATCCTCCTCATCGTCATCATCATCCTCATCCCCATCATCATCATCATAGTCATCATCCTCATTATCATCATTGTCATCGTCATCATAGTCATACTATTCATGATCATCATCATCATCGTCGTCGTCATCATCATCATCATCATCATAGTCATCATCATCGTCATCATCATTGTTCATCGTCATCATCGTCATCATCAACATCATCATCCTCATCATCGTAATCATCATCATCATCATCATCATCGTCGTCGTCATCATAGTCATAGTCATCGTGATCATCATCATCATTATCGTCATTGTCATCATCATCATCATCATAGTCATCATCGTCGTCATCATCATTGTTCATCATCATCATCATGGTCATCATCATCATCATCGTCATCATCAACATCATCATCCTCATCATCATAATCATCATCATCATCAACATAATCATCGTCATCATAGTCATAGTCATCATGATCATGATCATTATCATCGTCATTGTCATCATCATCGTTAACATCATCATCATCATTAACATCAGTGTTCATCATCGTCGTCATCGCCATCATCATCATCATCATCATCATCATCATCATCATCCTCATCGTCATCATCCTCATCCTCATCATTATCATCCACCTCCTCCTCCTCATCATCATTCCATTGCAAATGTTTGAAAATAAAATCAAAGTAGGGTTTCAACTAAACCTATCATCAGCATCATCATCATCATCATTATTCCTCGTCATCATCATCATCATAGTCATCATCCTCCTCCTCATCATCCTTATCATCATCATCATCATCATCATCATCATCATCATTGTTCCTCATCATTGTCAACATCCTCATCATCCTCATTATCATCACCACCATCATTGTTCATCATTATAGTCATCATCATCATCATTGTCGTCATCAACATCATCATCCTCATCATCGGCATCATCGGCATCAACATCATCATCCCTAACATAATCATTGTCATCATAGTCATAGTCATTGCGAGCATCATCATCATTGTTCCTCATCATCGTCGTCATCATCATCGTCCTCATCATCATCACCATCATCATCACCATCATCGCCATCATTGTTCATCATCATAATCATCATCCTCCTCATCATCATCGCCATCAACATCATCATCATCATCATCATCATCGTCATCATCATCATTGTAATCATCATCGTAATCATCATAATCATTGTCATCATAGTCATAGTCATTGTGCTCATCATCATCATCATCATCATCCTCATCCTCATCCTCATCATCATCCTCATCCTCATCCTCATCATCATCACCATCATTGTTCATAATCATTGTCATCGCCATCATCATCATCATTGTCATCATCCTCCCCCTCATCATCATCATTGTTCATCATCATCATTCCATTGCAAGTTTCAACTAAACCTATCATCATCATCATCATCATCATCATCATCATTGTTCCTCATCATCATCGTCATCATCATCATCCTCATCCTCATCATCATCATCATGATCATCACCATCATTATTCATCATCATTGTCATCGTCACCATCATCATCCTCATCATCATCCTCATCATCATAGTCATCATCCTCATCATCATCATTGTCATCATCCTTATCATCATCATCACCATCATCATCAACATCATTGTTCCTCATCATTGTCATCATCATCATCATCCTCATCATCATCATCATCACCATCACCATCATTGTTCATCATCATAGTCATCATCATCCTCATCATCATCATCATTGTCGTCATCAACATCATCATCATTGTCGTCATCAACATCATCATCCTCATCATCGTAATCATCATCGCAAACATCATAATAATCGTCATCATAGTCATAGTCATCGTGATCATCATCCTCATCATCCTCATCATCACCATCATTGTTCATCATCATAGTCATCATCATCCTCATCATCAACATCATCATCCTCATCATCGTAATCATCATCGTAATCATCATAATCATCGTCATCATAGTCATAGTCATCGTGATCATCATCATCATCCTCATCATCCTCATCCTCCTCCTCCTCATCATCACCATCAGCATCATTGTTCGTCATCATCATTATCACCATCATCATCATCGTCATCATAGTCATCATCCTCATCATCCTCATTGTCATCATCCTCTTCATCATCGTCATCATTATTATCATCATCATTCCATTGCAAATGCTTAAAAATAAAATCAAAGCAAAGTTTCAACTGAACCTATCATCATCATCATCATCATCATTGTTTCTCATCATCATCGCCATCGTCGTAGTCGTCATCATCATCATCATTGTTCATCATCATTGTCATTGTCATTATCATTGTCATCATCATCATCATCATCATAGTCATCATCCTCATCCTCATCATTTTCATCATCCTTATCATCATCATCACCATCATTGTTCATCATCATTGTCATCGTCGTCATCATCCTCCTCAGCATCATCATCATAGTCATCATCGTCATCATCATCATCATTGTCATTCTCCTCCTCCTCCTCATCATCATTGTTCATCATCATCGTCATGGTCATCATCATCATTCCATTGAAAATGCTTGAAAATAAAATTAAAAGAAAAGTTTCAACTAAACCTATCATCATCAACATCATCATTGGTCCTCATCATCGTCATTGTCATCATCCTCATCCTCATTATCACCATCATTGTTCATCATCATCATCATCGTCATCGTCATCATCATCATCATCATAGTCATCATCCTCCTCCTCCTCCTCATCATCATCGTCCTCATCCTCCTCATCATCATCGTAGTCATCATCCTCATCCTCATCATTGTCATCATCATCATCATTACCATCATAGTCATCATCATCTTCATCATCGTAATCATTATCATCATAGTCATACTATTCGTGATCATAATCATCATCATCATCGTTGTCATCGTCATCATCATCATCATCATCATCATCATCATCATCAATGTTCATCACCATCGTCATGGCCATCATCATCATGGTCATCATCATCATCATGGTCATCACCAACATCATCATCCTCATCATCGTAATCATCATCATCATCATAATCATCGTCATCATAATCATAGTCATCGTGATGATGATGATGATCATCATCATCGTCATCGCCATCATCATCATTCCATTGCAAATGCTTGAAAAAAAAATCAAAACAAAGTTTTAACTTAACAGATGCGCGCACGCACTTAGAAGCTTGAGCGCACTTCTAGTACATGCGCGTTACATTTTAAACTACGCGCACACGTGATTTAAATTTAGAATTTTGGCAGGCACCTTTTTTCCAACCTACATGGTGGATGACTTGGCTGCTTTGGTTTTAAATTCGGGTTGCAAAACCAAGTGGTTTGGACTGTCTAATGACATAAAACATGTTTTGTACCACTTCTTCTATTTCGTGCATGATTTTTCATGTGCCACGCTTGTCTAGTGCTAATGAAAATTCACACACTTGTGTAACTTTGTTTTTTAGATTCTAAATATGTAATTTTTATTTAAATCTATTATTTTTTTCTATTTTTTATTTAATTTTAAATGGACTAACGTAAATCTAACACAAAAAGTAGGCTATTTTCTTCGGCTATAACTTTTGATTGGCTCGCCTATTTAGAAAACAGAAAAGAACCCGCACAAGAAGAAACAAAGACCTACATCCAAAAAAAAATATCGTTCATTGACTATGTTAAGACCAAGATGTCGTGGACCAACGCTCGACCTTGTCATTTTAGGGCGTCACTCACTTCCTTAATTAATATATATATATATATATNATTGTTTGGGAAAAAAATAACATACCAAGCTTAGAAGAACCTCGTTTTTTTGGATTTATACTTAGTTTCCATAAATAAAAGTTATATATTCTAGAAGGTAATTCCATTGTACAAGTTTCATATTCTTACGCCATATTCCAAAAAGTTGTGTAGATACCTCTAATATTGATTTTTTGACGTTTAGATTTCTGTTTTTCCATAAGTCCATTGCAAGAAACGCATCATAAGTGACCAACATTAGCTTGCACCAACCCAAAGAAACTTTCTAATGTCAATATAGTTTATAGTTTTGGCAAGTCAAAAGATTATAAAAGTTTATATTGTACCAAATACTATGAAACTAAAATCTAATTGGCACTAAAAAAAAAAATATTATCAAAACTACACTCAGTAAAAATAACTTAAAATATTGAATCACTAAATGTTGCAGAGAAATAAAGAAACGTCTTCCCATGTTAAAAGGATATCAAGGTTTTCCTTCTATATTGCCATCACATCGGCTTGACCTGTGAACAAGTAAATCCTCGAGTAAGTCAATCTTGTAGTACCTCTTTTAATTAAGAAATTGGATAAAAAGAATCAGCTAGGATTTTGTATATATGTTGTTAAGAACTATGATAATGTTATAATTAGGGTTTTATTATTATCTATGGTTGATCCAAGTCTTGTATATGCGGTTAAGAATTATGATAATTTTATACGTTTGAAAGGAAAGGATGTTTTCCCGGAAACTTATTTTCTAACACATTTAAGAAAAAGTTTAACTGAATCGTTATTCATAATGAGAATTTGAAATCAATTCTATTATGATCCGATACTTTTAAATGTTTTTCTAATTCCAAATGAACTCAAATTCTCCATAAATTTTTTATACATGTTAAGAACAATGAAAAAATTCCAAGTTCTCTGCATATTTGAAAAGATGTTCTATACTTCTTATTTATAAATGGACTCAAATTCTCAGTCGTTATAAACCCACTGAAATCTTCAATGTTTTAATTCAAATCCAAATAAATAAAAACCAAGTAACTTTCTATATTTTACACTTCTGTGAATCTTTAAAAAGTTTACTACAATAGTAGCTTCGTGAATTCCATCTCATAATATCTTCCGAATACAATATCCTGCGATATTTCATTTTCCAGATTTCTTTTGAGATGGTGGCCGGCTCTTACTTCAGTACCTGGTTATGAATCATTTTATGATAACTTCTGAGTGGTTTGAGGATCTAGAATCTGAGATTGGTGGCAGCGAGAATAAGCCTTGGGCTAATGGCTAAGGCAAGGACCAAAGCGTATTGCCTTAGTGACCTAAAAAGAACACATGAACATACATGCGCCCATTGCTTCCTTTAAACCTGCAATCGTACTTCTTCCATACAAATTGATGCTGTATGTTGTCTCATCATATTAGGTTTAGGTTTAGGTTTGGTGTGGCGTGGAAGCAAACTTTAAAACCGTAATGTAGGCATGTGCTTATTGCAGGTCAATATTTTTTGACAAGATGAAATGTCAAATAAAGAGCCATGTCAGATCTCTAAGGCCATGAATATCATTAGTGAACGTAGCACCACTGTAAACACAACATTGAACGATGGCTCTCTGTGACACTACTTCGATGTGGACGGTCATCTAAATGATGGCCATATACTTCATCGGGAGGCAAGATATTCACTAATGCTCCATGGACAACAGTGGAAAGATATTGAATAGAACACCGTGTATATCAGATTTGTGAAAATCCAATATTAATTAACATATTAGGTACTATGTTATATAGGTATTAAAAATATAACGAAATTATATCATCAAAATTTTATTTAAAAAATTATTAGATATATTTATTGATATTTAATATTACTAAAATACTATAATGTGATTAAAAAATATTAAAGAAAATAATTTATATGAATATCATTTTTCAAGGTAATAATATATTGATGAGAGTTTATTAACTTCATAACTCTTTAAAAGGTGTGGCCTAAGTAAAATCTGTGACTTCCTTATTCATAACTAACTTCGGAATATGAACCCATTATCAACTATAGTTAATGTTCCAAACTATCTCTAAGTTCATTTTTTTCAAAAATGAGATATGTGTTCCATAACGACACTATGGATAGTTTGAAAATAAGATAACATCTTCATGCAAGTGAAGAAGGTGGTTGTTATATACTTCTAAATTGTGAACTATGGATTCGAGTCCATTTGAGCACAACAACTTTGCTTTTATGAGAATGTTTATGTGAAATTATAAATATCTTTTATGGATATGAGTATTTATTAGGTTTGTGATATTGTAATTAAAAAAAATTATGTTGGTTTTTTGGTGTGAAGCTCACATGGAAGTATGGAACTATGTGTGAAGGACAAGGAATTAGCTTGAAACTCTATGTGAGGGGAAACTGGTAGATTTTCAGAAGCAAAGGAAATATTGAACTCGACAAAAAACTATGGAGCATTTTGTACATGCTCTTCTCCATTAAAACTGAGAATAGGGTTACAATCGTAGCAAAGTAGACCCAAAACGGAAACTAATTTCTAACCAACTTTTTAAATATAGAAAAGTCTTAATTGATTTGTACTCAGTCAACCACTACTATCTAACTGACTCATAAATGGGAAGCACTACTTATAGCTAATTGAAACAAGGGAGATTGCACACTTCAAACACTCCCCTTTAATCTCGATTGTACAATCTTTAGCACTGATAATACCCAAGAGTTGCCTCTGAAATTCAAAGATGATTCTTCCCAATGTTCTCATGAAGATATCATCTAGTTCATCCCTTGAACCACAAAATTGTAGTTTAATGTTTCCATTGTTCTCAAGCTCATGTGTAATCCTCCTAAAAATCGTAAAAATTTAAAAAAATTTCATGTAACATAAAATGTTTGCACTCGTCAGTACCTAGGAAATAATTAACTGCTAACGATTACTTTATTTTGTATTAGATTAGAACTGACTAATTTGTATGACTCTAGTTGTGTACTTACTAGATTGTTTTCATAATTCCCTATTAAGGAATTGAATTACGGCTTTATATATATAACAGTAGTAAAACATATGTTTAAACTTCTAGCACTAAGCTTGTTTTACTATCTTATGACAAGTAGGAAAGAACTTCAGTTGAGATCGGGGCTTACTTAGCTTTAAGCTAATGCAGTGAAGTGATGCTTCTGTTACAAGTCTTTTACAGGTAAGAAGTTTGTTTCCAATTTTTCCAGATCGAGATTTATTATCTCGAGTAGCATAGAATAAATTGCTAGTTAAATTATTTGCTTTACAGCTTGATCCAAGTAAGAGGTATCGGTTATCTTTATCATTTGAAATCTTCATAATTGTAAGTAATAACAATATCTTAATAAACTGGATTTAGCTCAGTTACGCTTTCTATTACAGAACTTGTTCATTTAACTTTCATCCTGTGATTTTCACTTGAAAACTTGTATGTAATTCTAGTAGATGCATCTTGTGGAACAGATTTCTTTCTACCATCATAGAGTTACATTAACCTAGAAGATCTATGATCTATTTGAAGAGATAAAATACTTTTGACCAATAACCACACATGAACACTAGTACTTAGTATAAAGGATAATTTATACCTACTCAATACTTACCAAAATTTGAGATGCCTTAATACCACTATTTTTCTTTAAACATAGGATTAATACCCTTTTATTTCAAGGTAAAGAATTATCCTTCGAGGAGGTATATTCTATAGTTCTTTGTATGATTTTCTCATCTCATACGGGTATTATTGATTAAATCATAAATTAGTGTCCATAGTTATATACCTAGAATAAAGTCCTAGCAAGGTATCTTCTATAGTTATAGTATTTACTTACAAATGATTTCCTTCTTCATTTGTATCTTCCTAAAACCTAATTACACAACATTGTTTATTATGTGAGTAGCATAAGTTTCTTATACAATTTCAAGGTCTATAGCTTATAATTAAAACCTAGTTTAATTACTATCCCCATGTTATTTACTACAGTTAAAAAATAAACATATACCATAGCAATGATAACGATACTTTGGCAAAATTACAATATGGTAATGATTTTACACTAACATGTGCAAGTTGCAAAAAAGGGGGTTTTCGAACTATATTATCAAACCCATCTTGTAAAAAAGATTTGGGCTACGTGGTTGATGCTCAGTGGATAGGGTTTTTACCTTAGATATTTTGCCATATAAATTCCATCTAAACCTTAAAATCTCGCTTTACCCTATCTTTTTACCTTGTTCTGGAGGAAGGGCCGTGGGCTCATGGCTGCTTGGCTTGTTTGTCACTCGGTTACGTCAATTCTCCTGCTAGTAGTCTCCTTCTTCTGCATGTAGAGGAGTATAATGAATACATTCTCTGGATTTTGTGGACAAAAATCCCTCCTCATCATTACTTAGCTCTGCCAGTGTTTTTAATCATTCCCTGGTGCATTGGTGAGCTATGGAAGTGAGCGTGGCTCTTGCGTTGTCGTAGAATGGTCTTGTTGGATTAAGTGCTAATTGTTCTTACTGTTCATACTCTTGTTACGGCCTAAACCCTACTTTGTCGTGGCTTGGGGAAATAATATTAAGCTCTATGAGTCGTGTTTCCTCCTGAGAGAGCTTTCCTGAAGCTTGTTGTCTTTGAAAAAGGTGGCTAGGGTTTGAGCTTAAACTTCTTCAGGGTTGTTAAAACCAGCATGTAGGTAAGATACTCCAAGGTTATATTTTTATTACAGCATTTAGGATTCTATTCTTTTTTTTTATTTGCACCAGTAATTTATTCTTCTGAGTTTTCCTTTTTATATATGCTTATTAGCTTCATTTTTGCAGGTGCTTAACTTCTATAGAGAGGTGCAGACAAACGCTGAGGATTGCCCTGCACCGACTCCAAGCTATGCATAACCCTGGTAATCCTCGGTCTCACTGCGATTTCTTTTTTCGTGGTGAATGGTGTTGTTTTTTGGTTGATGGAGTTCATTGGTTTACTGGGTTTTCATCTCGGCCTAAACTACTATGTTGTAAAAGATTGGAAAGAATGGGGGTCATTACATGATGATGGGTTCAGTTTTTATGAAGCCATAGTGGTTGTTTTTAAAAAGAAGGGTTAGGTCTTTCATAGCCGAGACAAAATACTTCTCAATCTTGGATTTGGTTTATAGTTATGTTTATTCCTAGAACAGGCTTATGAGCCATGATTCACTGTTGTAAAAGGCCATGAGGCCACATTTTTTTTAAAGAAAAAGATAGTTAGGGTTTAGGTGTTGTTTAAATTGTTATTTATCTCAAAACCTTCGGTACTGTAATTTATATTTCAAATAATATATATAAATATATATTTACTGAGTTTCCCTTCTTAAAAGATAAATGTAGGCTGCAAAAAAAATTATCCTTTCTTGTTTATTCTTCTAAATTTAACCTAACAATTGTTACTATAACTTAATGCTTATTATAATTATTATTAACATTATAATTTAGTATACTGACAGTGATTTTTAAACATAAAATGGGTTATAATGTTAGTAATGGTTTATGGTACAGGAAGTTAATAATACTTTCTTTATCTTATTTATTTTCTGGTTTGAAATATATAATAAGGGTTTTTATTTTGTTTAATTATTATGCAGATAGTTTTAATATTGTACTTCGTGGAGCATGTTTTAATTTTTCTTTTATTCATTTAGTTAATGTTATGGTTATATAAATACAGTATATAGGATTTGAATTGTTTTCAAGATTTAAAGATTAACTCCTCTATTAGTGAAAGAGGTGGAATTATTACTTTAAATTTACAGTTTCTTAAATCGGGTTTTAATTGTAAAACCCTAATTTCTCTTAGTCTTATTTACTGTTTTTCTTAAGTTAATCTTAGTTATGTTAATTTCTGTGTATATGTTATCTCTTAATTATTAAGATAATAAAATTATAATAATAAGCTTATCTGCTGTCTAAACCATCACACAGCCTAAAAGTCCTATATATTTGGATCCTTCCTAACAGTTTTGTTTATTTTGTTCAAGTACTTTAACTAAATGAAAACATCTAAAATAAAAGGGAATGCATACATACATTTCATATGAATAAACCTGTAGATAACAGTAAATCATTTTCATGCTTACTTCATTCGATTCTTTATAGGAAATTAATCAATCCTACTGTACTAGAGTACTACCTTTATAAAAGGTGTGGAAAAATACAGTTAGGTAATTTTTGTATATCAGTAAATCTAGAATTTCCTATAATTCATTTACCCTAATCTATCTAGTTCAGAACTTAACTATCGTTTCACTATAAAAATATTTCTCTTAACTAACCCTAATAGCAACAGAATAGCAATATAACCTCTCATTTCTTAAATCAACTTTTCAGATAATAA
This sequence comes from Pseudotsuga menziesii, assembly GCA_001517045.1. Taxonomy (NCBI): domain Eukaryota; kingdom Viridiplantae; phylum Streptophyta; class Pinopsida; order Pinales; family Pinaceae; genus Pseudotsuga; species Pseudotsuga menziesii. The sequence goes on from LPNX010851607.1 coordinate 412,612, forward strand.
TAAACAATTAGATAGCTAGATAAATTAAATAGAACCTGTAGAAATAGATGAGGTGACAACAGCTTAAGGAACTTGTTCCTCCCAACCAACTCCTAGAGAAAATCTGGACTTCAATTCTCAAGACCCCTGAGCTTGCCTCCTGGTCCGCCTGGTAGAAGTACTGGGTGAGAGATGTAGTCTAGTAATCCTATGAAACTCCATGGAGTGTTTAGTAAGTCAATTCTGCATGCAGCAGTATGAAATCAGCTTAGAATAGCTGCATTAGTTTAGGTCTTCAGCACTTTTCCACTCAAAACATACTTGAGCTAGCCCCCTCCATCGAATTTTCCTGTGCACTTCATTCACTCAGAATGTTGACAAATCTAGAATGAGAATCCTCAATTGTCTTCAATGGGAATTTTTATTAGCATGCCTAGGTCGTTTGGGTCAGTTTTCACTTTATGAGCCACCTGCTCTTGTTCCACTTTCTTGGGGAACATGACCACAAAAATAGGGAAGTTTCCTCCTGCAACAGCTAAAATTAGTTTGAGGATGCCGCGAAGTGTCTATCTTCTCTCAACCCAGCCTTCTCCATCAAGTGACCAGTAAAACACTCATTTAACAGCTTCCCTAAGCTGTTGTCTCAGGTTTCATTTATTTATTAATAAAATATTCAACAATTATATTCAATTATCCTTGACCCCACTTGGTCATAAATTACAAACTTTAAAATAAAATATAACATAATGTTTCTTAAAACATAAAATGTTTTTGCAAATTGGGGCATGCGACATACACACCCCCTTAAACTATAACATTGTCCTCAATGTTATTTATTATTCATCCTCATAATTACCCTAGAACAGAATTTGATATGCATCTCGCATATGACTCTCCAATTCCTAGGTGGCTTCTTCTAGACTAAGGTGCTTCCATTGCACCTTCACCTGACCAATGGTGCGATTCTGAAGTAAGATCTCCCTACTTTCAAGGATACAATCCGGTTCCACCAGAAAATCTCCTTTGGGATCCACCTGCACATCATTCTATTTTAACATGAGTAGCATCATGTACATATTTTTTTAACACATAAATATGAAAGACATTATGAACCTTCAAATTTGGCAGTAAAGCCAATTGATATGCCATTTGTCCTATTCTGGATAGTCTCTCAAAATGTCCGCAATATCGGGCTGCTAACTTAGCACGAATTCCTAATCCGAGAGAACTCTTTTTAGGCCTCACTTTAATAAAGACAAGTTCACCAACCTGGAACTCTTTTTGAATTCATTTAAGATCTGCTTGACTTTTATGTCGGTCTTGTGCAACTTTCAAGTTACCTTGCACCTATTTTACAATTAAATCCATCTCTTTTAGTGGTTCAGGTCCTAATACTAGCCTGTCAACTGGATTACTCCATGAGATGGGGGTATTGCACTTTCTGTCATACAAAATTTCAAAAGGACTATATCTTGCTGAAGCTTGGTAGTGATTGTTGTAAACAAACTCTACCAAGTGTAAGTAATCTTCCCATTTACCTGGATTTTCTTTAACATATATTCTGAGCAGATCTTCCAATACCTCATTCACTCTTTCAGTCTGTCCATCTATCTGAGGATGGAAATAGGTACTGAAATTTAATGTAGTATTCAGTCCTTTAAACAAATACTTCCAGAAGTTGCCCATAAACTTAGGGTCTCTATCTAAAATTATTACTTTCGATATTCCATGTAAATGGAAAATTTGTTTTAAAACTATATCAACAATATTAACAGCCTTGTAAGCAGTTTTTACAGGTGTAAAATGAGATGCCTTACTTAGTTTATTGACAACTACCATTATTGAGTCATTCAATTTTTGATTTCTAGGTAGTCCTGTAATAAAATCAAGGCTGATTATCTCCCACTTCCAGCTAGGAATGGGTAATGGCTGAAGTAACCCGTCTAGATGTTGTTGTTTATTATTTACTTGCTGACATTCAAATCACTTAGCAATGTATTCTGCCAGTTCATTTTTCATGTTTGGCAAAAAATAATCCTTTCTTAGCATGGTTATAGTCTTCCGATAACCAGGATGTCCTGAGTAAGGAGTCTTATGAATTTTGTTTAAAATCAACAAATTAATCTTAGGTACATTAGGTATGTATAGTCTATATTTATATAGTAGTAATCCTTTTTCATTTAGACTATACACTATACTTAAACTTTCAACTAAATTTTCTCTTACCTTTGCTTGTAATTTCTGATAATTTTCATCCAATGTTACTCCTTCCTCTAGCTATACTTATAAATATGTTTTATAGGTGTTGATTGCTGCTACAAAATTTAGTTTTGCATTCCTACTTAAAGCATCAACAACCTTATTTTATTTTCCCTTAATATGTTGGATTTCAAAATCGTACTCGCTAAGGAAGGCCAACCACCTAGCTTGCCTTGCATTTAAGTTAGGTTGATCCAACAAATATTTTAACCCTTTATTATCTGTCATTAATATAAACTTTATTCCAATTAAATGATGACGCCACATCTTTAAGGCATGTATGACAGCAGCCAATTCTAAGTCATAGGTCACATAATTTTTCTCATGAATCTTCAACTTCCTAGACTCATATGCAATGGAGTCTCCTTCATGAGTTAAAACTCTGCCTAGACCAGCATTGCATGCGTCAGTACATACTAGACATTCTTTATTAGGATTAGCATTCTTTGAGATTGGTGCGGTAGTTAATAATTCTTTTAACTTTTTAAAACTATCTTCACACTTTTGACTCCACTTAAATTTCTTCCCCTTCTTCTATAAAGAAGTTATGGGATTTGCAATTCTTTAAAACCATTCGATAAATATTCGATAATAACCAGTAATCCCCATGAATGATCGTATGTCAGTTACGTCTTTTGGGACTGGCCATTCTTCAATTGCCTTTATATTTTCTGGATCCACTGAGATCCCTTTTTTAGTCACTACATGGCTGAAGTACTATATTTTATCCCTAAAGAAATCACATTTACTAAATTTTGCATAGAGCTAATGTTCTCGTAATTCTTGTAAAACAATTTTTAAGTGCTCTTTATGTTATTCTTCAGACTTTGAATAAATTAAAATCTCATCAATGAATACGACCATGAATTTATCAAGGTACTTATGCATTACATAATTCATCAGACACATGAAGATAGTCGGGGCATTGGTAAGCCCAAATGGCATAACAACAAACTCATAGTGACCATACCTGGTCCTAAAAGTTGTTTTAAAGATGTCTTCATCTTTGATTCAGACCTGGTGATAGCCAAATTGTAAATCAATCTTCAAGAATACAGTCGCTCCACGTAGCTGATCAAATAGATCATCTATGTGAGGCAATGGATATATGTTTTTAATTTTCATTTTATTAAGTTGACGGTAATCTATACATAAACATAGAGTGTCATCTTTGTTTTTAACGAAAATAACAGGTGGTCCCCAAGGAGACATACTGGGCCTAATATAATTCTTATCAATAAGTTCTTTTAACTGTGATTTTAATTCATTTAATTCCAATATATTCATCCAATAAGGGGCTTTCGAGTTGGGCACTGCACCAGGTACCAGCTCAATAGTGAAGTCTAACTCCCTCTTTGGAGGCAGTCCCAGAATTTCTTCCAGAAATACATCCAAATACTCCCTTAGGATTGGAATGTCTTCCAGTTTTAATATATCTTCATTATTAGTATTTTCATCGTTAATTACTGTTATAGGAAACGATTTACAACCCTTCTGAATGAATCTCTTTAATTGCAAAGTAGAGATATGTCTTATAGTTGTTTTCCTAGGGATTCCTCTTACATTTACTGTTTCTCCATCATTATTTACGCAAGTAAAAGTTTTATCGAAGCAGTTCAATACTACCCTATGTTGTTCTAACCAATCCATGCCAATTAACACATCATAAGAACCCAAAGGTAGTACATTAAGCTTAACATAGGTTTCAAACTGATCCATGTTTACAGTACAATCCTTTATGAAACTAATCACCTTTCTTTTTGTGCCAGTAGCTAGCTAGACTAACCATGACTTTGCAAACTTTTCTACTGATAACTTGCATTTTTCTACTAAATCAGGAGAAATATAACTTAAGCTAGCCCCTATATCAATTAAAATAGATATAGGTGTTTGATTTAGCTTACCTTCCACTTCCACCATGGAAGTTTGATTGTCCACCTGCATGTTTTCCAGTTCTGCGTTGATCCTGGGCATTGTCCTTGCTAGATCACCAACAATCATCTCCTCCTGCACCATATGCACTGTATGTATGTTGCTAACAGTATTCTTCCAGTTGGGGAAAACTAATGCATAATGAAGACCATTACATTCCCAACATTTTACTGGTTCTTTTCGTTCATTATTCTTGGTGTAGTTACTGTGATTATTAATAGGTTATTTATTTCTGTGACCATTTAGGTTTAACTGTGAACTACCTTTCTTCCCTTGGAAATTTTTATTTGGAAAATTTCATGTGTTATTTTTCCTAGAATTACGGTTAGGTATGAAACTTTTCCTCCTCTGTTCAAAATTATTAGTTCTTTTAGCCTTCCAGTTTGACATACTTTCCAATCTGCTATTTTGCTTATAACAATTTTTTTTTTCTCATCGCTTCTTCTAAATTTTTTGGCTTGTCATATTCAATTCTATCCTTTATATGGAAGGGTAAACATCATAGAAACCACTGTACCTTACGCTTCTCATCCACAATGTAGGGCACATATCGAAGCAGACTTAAAAATTTACTATTTAGTTCTTTCATGTTCATTGTTCCCAACTTTAGTTCATAACATTCCTTAGCCCACTCTTGGTAGTACTATTCTGACAATAATTTCTTCTTAAAATATTTCTTAAACGTACTCCAGTTAATGTTTTTATCCCTAATTCCTTTTACTCGTTTTAGGTATTGCCACCAAATATTTGCCTTCCCTGTGAGGTTGTAAATGGCCATTCTTGCATTTAACTAATTAGAATAATTATAAATTTGAAAATATTTCTTCATCCCAGAAAACCATGATTCTTCCTCTTCTCCTTTCTCAGTTTCACCATTAAAGGTTGGTGGTTTTATTTTCTTAAATTCTCCTGAAATTTCTTCATAAGGTTTAAATTTTCTCTTTCTTGTCTGATGATTATCTTCACTACTGTCACTAGTATACTAATAATTCTTCTTATGTGGATCGCTATAAATCTCAAAGGATGAGCTACTTTCAATTTTAGATTGTTTAGAATTTTTATTTTTATGTTGGTAAGGAATCTCTTCAAATTCTGTCCGTTTATCTTTTTCTTCATTCTGAAATTTTTCCATTAAAATTTGATTCAGCTCTTCCTGAGCCCTCAGAATTCTCTCATTTTCCTTTTTGACAGTTTCCATCTCTGTTCTTAGTTCTTTAACTATTTGTAATAATTCAGAAGAGTTATTAGTTATTTATTCTTGTATGGTTTCTCTTTTAGAATTACTTCATTCAGTAAACAGGGACTCCCCGTCCGCATATTCCTCCAATCTTTCCATACATGCAATTTAACTCAGAAAAAAAATTCTTTGGAAATAATATTTCAAAAGAAAAGTATTAATTAGTATGCATATTTTTAAATCTATTGTTTATCTATGCAAGTTGAGCCACATTCAGGCCTAGTGTCTAATCCTTGTGCTCTGATACCACATGTAATACTCCTAAAAATCGTAAAAATTTAAAATTTTTCATGTAACATAAAATGTTTGCAGTCGTCAGTACCTAGGAAATAATTAAATGCTAACGGTTACTTTATTATGTATTAGATTAGAACTTACTAATTTGTATGACTCTATTTGTGTACTTACTAGATTGTTTTCATAATTCCCTATTAAGGAATTGAATTACGACTTCATATAACAGTAGTAAAACATATGTTTAAACTTCTAGCACTAAGTTTGTTTTATTGTCTTATGACAAGTAGGAAAGAAGTTCAGTTGAGATCGGGGATTACTTAGCTTGTAGCTAATGTAGTGAAGTGATGCTTCTGTTACAGGTTTTTTATAGGTAAGAATTTTGTTTCCAGTTTTTCCATATCGAGATTTATCATCTCCACTAGCATAGAATAAATTCCTAGTTAAATTATTTTCTTTACATCTTGAGACAAGTAAGAGGTATCGTTGATCTTTATCATTTGAAATCTTCATAATTGTTACTAATAACAATATCTTAATAAACTAGATTTAGCTCAATTACGCTTGTTATTACAAAACTTGTTCATTTAACTTTCATCCTGTGATTTTCACTTGAAAACTTGTATGTAATTCTAGTAGATGCATCTTATGGAACAGATTTATTTATACCATTAAAAAGTTACAGTAACCTAGAATATCTATGATCTATTTGAAGTGTTAAAATACTTTTGACCAATAACCACACATGAACACTAGTACTTAGTATAAAGGATAGTTTATAACTACTCAATACTTACCAAAATTTGAGATGCCTTAATACCAATATTTTTCTTTAAACATATGATTAATACCCTTTTATTTCAAGGTAAAGAATTATCCTTCGAGGAGGTATATTCTATAGTTCTTTGTATGATTTTCTCATCTCGTATGGGTATTATTGATTAAATAATAAATTAGTGTCCATAGTTATATACCTAGAATAAAGTCCTAGCAAGGTATCTTCTAAGTTATAGTATTTACATACAAATGATTTCCTTCTTCATTTGTATCTTCCTAAAACGTAATTACATAGCATTGTTTATTATGTGAGTAGCATAAGTTTCTTATACAATTTCAAGGTCTATAGCTTATAATTAAAACCTAGTTTAATTACTATCCCCATGTTATTTACTACGGTTAAAAAATAAACATAAACCATAGCAATGATAACGATACTATGACAAAATTACAATATGGTAATGATTTTACACTAAAATGTGCAGGATGCAAAAAAGGGGATTTTCGAACTATATTATCAAACCCATCTTGTAAAAAAGATTTGGGCTACGTGGTTGATGCTCAGTGGATAGGGTTTTTACCTTAGATATTTTTCCATATAAATTCCTTCTAAACCTTAAAATATCGCTTTACCCTATCTTTTTACCTTGTTCAGGAGGAAGGGCCGTGGGCTCATGGCCACTCAACCTGTTTGTCACTTCGTTGCGTCAAATCTCCTACTAGTAGTGTCCTTCTTCTCCATGTAGAGGAGTATAATGAATACATTCTATGGTTTTTTTGGTCGAAACACCCTCATTGTCATTACTTAGCTCTGCAAGTGTTTTTAATCATTCCATTGTGCATTGGTGAGTTATGGAAGTGAGCGTGGCTCTTGGGTTGTCGTAGAATGGTCTTGTTGGATGAAGTGCTAATTGTTCTTACTGTTCATACACTCGTTGTGGCCTAAACCCTACTTTGTCGTGGCTTGGGGAAATAATATTAAGCTCTGTGAGTCCTGTCTCCTCCTGACAGAGCTTTCCTGAAGCTCGTTGTCTTTGCAAAAGGTGGCTAGGGTTTGAGCTTAAACTTCTTTAGGGTCGTTAAAACCAGCATGCAGGTAAGATACTCCAAGGTTCGATTTTTATTACAGCATTTAGGATTCTACTCTTTTTTTTTATTTGCACCAGTAATTTATTCTTCTGAGTTTTCCTTTTTATATATACTTATTAGCTTCATTTTTGCAGGTGCTTAACTTCTATAGAGAGGTACAAACAAACATCGAGAATTACCCTGCACCAACTCCAAGCTGCGCATAACCCTGGTAAGCCTCGGTCTCACTGGGGTTTCTCCTGCTGTGGTGAATGGTGTTGATTTTTAGTTGATGGAGTTCGTTGGTTTACTGGGTTTTCATCTTGACCTAAAGTACTATTTTGTAAAAGCTTGGAAAGGCTGGGGGCCGTTACATGATGATGGGTTCAGTTTTTATGAAGCCTTAGTGGTTGTTTTTGAAAAGAAGGGTTAGGGCTTTCACAACCGAGACAAAAGCCTTCTCAGGATTGGATTTGGTTTATAATTATGTTTATTCCTAGAATAGGATTATAAGCCATGACTCGGTGTTGTAAAAGGCCATGGGGCCACTTAAAAGACAGTTAGGGTTTAGGTGTTGTTTAAATTGTTATTTATCTCGAAACCTTCGGTACTGTAATTTATATTTCTAATAATATATATAAATATATATTTACTGAGTTTCCCTTCTTAAAAGATAAATGTAGACTGCAAAAAAAATTAGTCTTTCTATTTTATTATTCTAAATTTAACCTAACAATTGTTACTGTAACTTAATGTTGATTAAAATTATTATTAACATTATAATTTAGTATACTGGTAGTGATTTTTGAACATAAACTGGGTTATACTGTCAGTAATGGTTTATGGTACAGGGAGTGAATAATACTTTCTTTATTTTATTTATTTCCTAGTTTGAAATATATAATAAAGGGTTTTTATTTTGTTTAATTATTATGCAAATAGTTTTAATATTGTACTTCGTGGAAGATGTTTTAATTTTTCCTTTATTCATTTAGTTAATGTTATGGTTATATAAATACAGTATATAGGCTTTGAATTTTTTTTAGGATTTAAATATTAACTCCTCTATTAGTGAAAGAGGCGGAATTATTACTTTAACTTTCTAGTTTTCTTAAATGAGGTTTTAATTGTAAAACCCTAATTTCTCTTAGTCTTATTTACTGTTTTTATTAAGTTAATCTTAGTTATGTTAATTTTTTTATATATATTATCTATTAATTATTAATATAATAAACTTATAATACTAAGCTTATGTACTGTGCAAACCATTACACAACCTAAAAGTCCTTTATCTTTGGATCCTTCCTAACAGTTCTGTTTATTTTTTTCAAGTACTTTAACTAAATGAAAACATCTAAAATAAAAGGGAATGCATACATACATTTCATACGAATAAACCTGTAGATAATAGTAAATCATTTGCATGCATATTGCATTCCATTCTTTATCTGAAATTAAACAATCCTACTGTAGTGGAGTACTACCTTTATAAAAGGTGTGGAAAAATACAGTTAGGTAATTTTTGTCTATCAGTAAATCTAGAATTTCCTATAATTCATTTACTCTAATCTATCTAGTTTAGAACTTAACTATTGTTTCACTTGTTTGAAAGTAGTCATTTACACAGTGGATAAATGTAAATAAGAAGGAGCTACGTTGGATGATTTTGCAAATCTCGACATTTCGATCCCTACTCTGGGATCATCATCAGGAGACAACTAATCCTAACAGCAACAAAATAGCAATACAAACTCTCATTGCTTAACTCGACTTTTTAGATAATAATAAACAATTAGATAGATAGATAAATTAAATAGAACCTGGAGAAATAGATGAGGTGACAATAGCTTAAGGAATCTGTTCCTCCCAACCAACTCCTGGAGAAACATTGGACTGCAATTCTCAGGACCCCTGAGCTTGTCTCCTGGTCCACTTGGTAGAAGTACTGGGTGAGAGACGTAGTCTAGTAATCCTTTGAAACTCCACTGAGTGTTCAGCAGTAAGTCCGTTCTGCATGTAGCAGTATGAACTCAGCTTAGAATATCTGCACTAGTTTAGGTCTTCAGCACTTTTCCACTCAAAACATATTTCAGCTAGTCCCCTCCATCAAATTTCCTATGCACTTCATTCACTCAAAATGTTCACAAATCTAGAATGAGCAGCCTCAATTGTCTTCAATGGGAAGTTTTATTAGCATGCCTAGGTATTTTGGGTCAGTTTTCACTTTATGAGCCACCTGCTCTTGTTCCACTTTCTTGGGGAACATGACCACAAAAATAGGGAAGTTGCCACCTGCAACAGCTAGAAGTAGTTTGAGGATGCTTCCAAGTGTCAATATACTCTAGACCCAGCCTTATCCATCAAGTGACCAGTAAAACACTCATTTAGCATCTTCTCTAAGCTGTTGTCTCATCTTTCATTTATTTATTAATAAAATATTCAGCAATTACATTCAATTATACTTGACCCCACTTGGTCATAAATTACAAACTTTAAAATAAAATATAAGATAATGTTTCTTAAAACATAAAATGTTTTTGCAAATTGGGGCATGTGACATCATGTATGAAATGGTAGAAAGTGTCAATGTGATTTCCTTTCTTGCGGAATACATGATTTTTGGATTGAGAAATAGTTGAACTACTATGACAGAAAATAGGATTTGGCTCCTTCTCCACATGTGTAAGAACATATAAAAGTATTTGTATCCATACTGCATGGAAAGTTTCTATAGTTGTTTCTAGATATTATGCTTTTGCACATAAAATGCTAACAATGAGTTGTTTCTTGGATTCCCATGATATTAGACTTGTGCTCAAATGAAAAGCATATCCTGAAGTGTTTTTCTCGCCATCAATGCTACCTAGAAAGTCAATGTTTATATATCCAATGAGGTTGTTGTATTCAGACATTTTGTACCATAAACCATAATCAGTTGTACATACAACATATCTCGAAATTATTTTCCCAACTTGTTGGCCCCAAGAAAAGCTAGATAGAATTATACCATAATTTTCCTCGAGAAAATGAAGATTCCATATGCAAGAAGAGAAAAAGATGCGACGGAGGAAGCCACGATAGAAGAGGGATAACACAAGTTGAAAATTAGAGTTTGATTGATTTTGGGGAAAGAGTTGGTTAGACTAAAAGATTTATTTTAGTAATAAAGCATGATTGTATTTTAGGTCAATAGTGCCTATTTTTGGATGTAACTAGATGTATTAAAATAGAAAGACATCCTATCGACTAACAGTTGAGAGTCATTCAACAGTTGAATCAAGAATTGTAAAAGAAGCAAAGCTTATAAAAGAATGAACCCAAGTTGGGTGCGGGTTGATGAGTCAGAGGTAGGAAAACGGTCAATTAAGGTGTCAGATGATCGATAATAGAGAGAAATGTTTAGTTAGAGAATCGATCCAGTCTATGTGTGGATCGACGATTCAGAGAAGAAGAGAGGAGATACAAAGAGAGAGAAACCAAAAACAGATAGCATGAGATGATAGAAGAATGTATGAATTGTAAATAATATATGAAGAAGAGTCTACAAAATGAGTGCGTGGACCAAAGGTGCTAAACTATTTCTCATCCCAGATGAAGAGTAGCATTGTGGTTTTTCTGGGATGCATTTCCATGTTATATCTCATCTCTGTGTATATTTGATGTTTATTTTTATGTTGAATGCACGTCTGTCATAAATGAGTCGATCAAAATATGTTCCACAACCTCTGTTATGAATAAACTTCTATATATATGTGTTTCACATCTCATAGGTTAAATCTATGATAATGCTTAATGTTAATTACCGCAATATGTGTCGATGGATCAGTAGATAGTTATCTTGAATGAATGAATGAAAAAAGAAGTATAATTCCTTGTTTCGATTGAGTAATTCGATAGTACTGTGAGAATGAAATCTCTGACATAACTGTAGAATCCTGGTTTTGGAAGTCCCCATAAGATATATCAAGTGAGACTTCATCTTCGTCACAGGTGTTGTCGACAACGTCCTGCTCTGTCATGCCGATATGTTGGGATTTTATAACAAACAAGGGATCTAAACCTAGGTCGAACAAAAGTAAAGCAACAAATGGTTTCATTTCTAGGAACGTGAATCATTTTGGTGGGGATATGTTTTGGCACCCAACAAAGCCAAAAATTCAAGACTAGGTTGTTTTTAAAGCACTAGAGTTTGCATGGGAATAAAGTGAAGGATCACGACTAATCCCAACAAAGTGGTTGGAACGATACCTTTACACAAACATTCCTAGGATTTTCTTTAGTGAATTTCCCATTCTATTGCATGAGTGGTTGTTGAAGCTAGTGACCCACAGGAAAAAATTTCGAGGAGAACCAACATAGTGGAGTCCTTAGCTAATCCAGCAGCTAAAAAGAACTAGCAATATTATATCCAGGGCTATCAACTTATAGGTTTAAAGTATTATGGGCAGATATCTCACAAAAATTGCAGTCGATACAATAAAGTCGTACAATTAGATGGAAAGAGAATTTTTCCAAGGACCTAGAGGTCGTTATCTGAAATATCTAAAAGTATGGATCAAGATGATACTATGTGAGAAACGAATCTTGAGAATGGAGTCTGATGGATAAATATTTTTGCATGGTGTTGGCCTCTTTTCCTTACTTACGTGACCTAGGTTCAACAACAACACAAAACCAACAAAACACCCTAAGACATCTACCCGACGAAGCAAGCTCAGTCAACAATACCTATGAGGGAGGCGCAATCTCACCCGAGATATCTTAATGTGTAACTTCTAGAACCATTTTACCGTAGTTGGCGAGGGATAACAGTCCCTTGGCACGCAACGAAGGCGCTCAATAGAGATAGAGGGATGCATTTTGTTACTATGCAACAGAGATGAAACCGTGCACCACAACTAGCGTGCAACACTACTTTATCCTTGCGAACTCAACAATTGGTGCAACTATGCGACATAGCTGATCCCTTGAATGTACATGACAACAGTGTAGTAGTATTATACTTAACAGTGTTTTAGCAGGGGTATTACATAATGCTCAACAATGCTTTAGCTGTTCATTCATTTACTGCATTCATCAATATTGCGACTTTCATTCACACAATAATTGTAAGTAATAATGGAATATAATAAAAAATTCAACATTGACAGTTAAACATTCAACCATTCACATTCACCATTCAACATTCATTAACATAGGAAATAACATGGAAACCCATCTGGGAAAAACCACGAAGGTGCTTTTCATTTGGCATGAGAAATATAGGTAGCACCTTGCAGTCTGTGACTTACAGACTGTTTTTTAGATATGTCTTTTAGCTCAACTCTTCTTTCTCGCATGCTCTCTTCTTATTTCTTCTATCTACTCCTACTAATACGTACACATCCTGGATCAACTCTTCTACTCTATTATCTACGCACTCAACTGCAGATCAACTCCTACAAATAGTCTGCACACTCAACTGCAAATCCGAGGCTCAATAGCCTTATACTAGCAGACTTCTATCTCTAAGTCTGCAATCAACTACTACCATCCTTCTAAAAATAACTGGAAAGATAATTTTTAACTATTCCTTGAAGTTGAAGCTAACCCTTATACAAAGCAGGTTCCTCCTATTTATATAGATTACAAGACCACACAGGGTCGACTGAGTACAGCTCAGTTATTATAGACACAAGTAGCTACAAAATATCTTTTATTACATTAATGTCGGCCCATACCTAGCCATAAAAGTATTGCATTACATTAACCACAGCCATAACTATCCGCGAAAACTTATTTCAACCTATTTGTACAGGTCATAACTAGCCACAAAATTGTCCTTTAGTGTTCTGTTGACTCGTCCTTTTGCAGTATTCCTTGACTTGCACTTGTTCAGCCTTAACTCTTCTACCTCCCTCTTCCACTGACTCAGATATTCCTTTCCTCATCGCAGCTTCCTCTTCTCTGCACTTGTGCTTCTTCCTTTACCTATTTGTCCCCCATTGCATGCCTGCTTTTCCTCTTGCGGTTGCACTTCAGATTCTTCCTTATGCACTTTTCTTGGCCCAACACATGGAGACCTGGGATATGTCATTAGAGAAGTTTGAGTAAAATGGATTAGAGTAAGATTAAATGTTTTCTAGTGATACCAATACAAAACTAGAAAGTGGACACCTAAGGAGTGGAAGAAGATTTCAATCGCGAAAGAGAAGAAGGATTACGACAAGAATAGGAGGTTGCGGTGTGACCGAAAGACATGACTACAAATTGGCATCGCACTTTAATGAAGGATCCCATGAAGAGGAAGAGGAATACCAACTTATATATGAAAAAGAAGACGAAGAAGAATCTCCAGATCCAGATCAATAGTACGACATACCCGTGACCCCACATACATCTCCAGAGGTAATATCTAGAAACTCATCACCTATTGGTTTTATAAATCAAAATAACAGTAATAGTGGAAATAACAGTCAAGCAACTCCTGCTAGCAGAATATTTAATTTAGTAGTACCAAGAATAAACAGATTGTTCGGGAACGATATAAATTTTCCAATATTTAATGTAAATGGGGTAAAAGCCCCGACGAGCATTGGTTCTTATGTGAAGGTGTATGGACCCTGCAACATGTCTAGGATGAGGCCATAAGGAAATATCAGATGATCACAACCTTTAGAGGTTGTGTGTTGGAATGGTACATGAAATTATATGTGGTTCCGACGGGAATCCCACATAAAACATTAGATCGAATCCGCACAGGATTGATAAATGAATTTAAGAAGCCTAAAGTTGTTTATTTAAAATTTGTTTAGAACATGAATGACCGATGATTTTGAATGAAGCACATGTTGGTGTCATGAGAGGCAATTATGTAGGAAAAGAAATACTACACAAGATTTTACAAGCAGGACTATGGTGGCCTACTCTGCATCTAGATGCTAGAGATTATTTTCACAACTGTGATATCTACCAAAGAACTAGAAAATTGACGTGACGAGATGAGATGCTGCTCGTTCCACAAGTAACTTTGCAGGATTTTGAAAAATGGGAAGTTGATATTGTGGGTCCTATCAGTCCATGAGAAAAAAGAACAGGAGAGCGATACATTATCACTGTGACAGATTACTTGACTAGATGGGTTGAAGCAATTCCAGTAAAGTATTGTACTCCTATAACTTTTGCAAAAATTTTGTTCGACAATGCTGTGACTAGATTTGGATGCCTGAAGATTTTGACAAGTGATCAGGTCACACACTTTGTCAATCAATTGATCAATGAATTAACTAAAGGATTCTAGATTCAACATAGGAAGAAAACACCATATCACCCACAAGAGAATGGTGTATTTGAGGCATTCAATAAGATCCTCGAGACGGCATTGACAAATATCTGTAATGTTCAAAGAGATGGTTGGGATCAGAAGATATCTGCAGTACTATGGGATTATCGCACGACCTGTAAAATTTTGACAGGCCAAACTCCATTCCAATTGGTTTATGGACAAGAAGCTGCCATTCTGATGGAATACATTGTACCCAGTCTCAGGATATCTATGATAATAGAGGTGACTGAGGTTGATGTGTAGAAGAAATATTGTTGCATTTGGTCCAGTTGGAGGAAGAGCGCTTTTTCGCAGGCTATCATCATATTGTCAAGAAGAAGCGGCAGAAATATTAGCATGACTGACACATTAAGAATAAGCAGTTTCACAATGGAGATCTTGTTCTCATGTATGATAGCAATTTTTTGAAGCATCTTTTCAATATTAGAACACATTTTATAGGAATGTATATCGTCATTCAAATTACTAAAGGAGAAGAAGTACAATTGCATAAGTTAGATGGAACACATTCCAAGGGATTGGTGAATGGAAGTTGGCTAAATCCTTACCAAGATAGTCGCAATTTGGTCGACTGAGAGTTTAAAAAGAGTTTAAAAATAAATAAAAAATAAAAAGAAAAATAAAAGAGTAGCAATCACAAATTTACAAGTGTTTGGTTTCAAGTTTATGAGTGTTGTGTCACATACGATATGTCTTTCGAAGAAAAAGAAAAGTTGTAATGGGATATATGTCTATCGAAGAAAAAGAAAAGTTATCACAAACTATATGTCTGTCAAAGAAAAAGAAAATTTGTTGCGGACTATATGTCTATCACAAAAGGGGAAAAGTGTCATGGACTACCTGTTCGTTGCAAGGAAAGAACTGTTTCATAGGTCATATTCCTGTTGCAGGAAAATAATTTTCGTCATGTGATGGATTTTGGTCACAAGTGACAGTTGGATAGCAGTTAATTTTAAGACACGGGAGATTTCGATGGCATGTGTTTTGGTCACTTCCGCCATTAATGCATAATAACTACCATTGAAATGATAGGTTAAGTGATGGTTTGATTGGAAGTTTCCTTGAAATGATTAAAAAGATTGCTCCATGTGATGGAAATCACTTCCACCTTTCTATTTATTGCATGATTGTGCGAATGAAAAAAGTTATTGAATGCGTACACATATATCATCTTCGCACTGAAGATTCATTCATTCTATTGCATCTAATTGACTGCACTGAACTGTTTGTTTTCAATTGTAAGAGTCAAAGTCATGTTTTCATAGAGTATGTTCATTTCCCTCTCCAGTACAAGCACCATTCAAAAATAAGGCGTCGACACTCCATCGCCTATGCCCATTATGAAAGAAACTGTAGAAGTTGTTTCACCATCGCCAAGGGTTACAGAAGAAGTTGCACAATCACCACTAATTCCTGAAGTTGTGTTACGGGAAGACCCACTTGTCCCATCAAGAAAGAAATGATATGGTCGTGTAACCAGTCCCAAGAAGGAAACATCACCTCCACCAGTTAAGGAAGTAGCAAGATTTCCATCCATGCTTCCAGATTATGTCCCGTTGAGGCCAACAGATGCACCTAAGGTCAGAATTGGTAAAAATTCAAAGTATCCATTGGTATGGCCTTCCATACTGAAAGGATTTTGAGTAACAACAAACATTTTTCCAAATTTGCAGAAGATGGGATTTGATGACCATGACCTACACAAGTTTCCATAACTAGAAATGGATAGATACATGAATAGTGTCTAGGAGACAGAGGATGGGCCTATCCACATAATTCCAATGGAATGGGCCCGAGGATTGGATAAATCAGGGACATTGTCCCTGATGCACATGCCACATTTTGGTCTCACTGTAGAAGTGAATACCTGTGTCAAACAGTTGCTCGTATGTTTCCATGGTGGCTGTCTATGGATTGACTAGAAAATTTTAGTGGCTGTCGAGCTGATAGCATCGATCATAAGGCTTCCCCTTGTAGGCCTCGAACCGACACTATTTTTCACTGTGAAAGACTAGGATATAGCCTTAACAAATAAGATGAAAGAGAAGTATGGCATGACAAAAGACAAGTGAGGATTTTTTATCGCCTCCATTAACGATACTGTTGTTTGATTTATATCCAAAGTCTTATCTAGAAAGCTGTTGTGAAAGATACTATCGAACCAGTGCACTGCATTGACAATTGATGCAACAAAGTAGTGTGCAGCGGGTGTCCAACTCAACTAGTCAACCTATGTGTCGAATGAATTGTTAGAAGATGTTGAAGAAGTACATGAAAAGGGTATCCCTTTCATTATTCTTCGTTACTAATTTATATTTCTTTTGTCACATAGGCATAACCACCAAACTACCAAGGGGTAGATGTTCCAGTCCCATGGTGAGGATATCAATACCAGAATCTCTGGTTCAACAAAGAGCTACCCGAGTAGCAGAAATACAATAATATCGAATTCTTTTTACAAGGAGAGCCCCTTCGGCATTAGGTTAGGAAGAAGGCTAGAATCGCCAAGGAAATCGTCAAACTATTTCGAAATGTTATAATATTTTTGATCGGGTCCCATCACATCTTTTTGTAGCCTTGACATGACCCGCAGAAAAAAAATGGCTCATGATGTAGTTTCAATTGTCTGCAGTTACTCAATACTGGCCTAATTAGTGGAGGGTAATTGTCACATAGCATCAAATCTCTATCGACGATGAGTCACGACATGATAAACCGCCAAAAAAAAATAATGGAGGTTAGGGAGAAGATCCATCGACATAAGAAAATATACAAACTTCTCCCCTTAACACTAGAGATGACTCCAGTACGACCCCAACAGATCCAGTGTTCAAAGAATTTCGCTAAGGGTCACAAGAAGAGGAACTCTGATAAATCATATGGATTTTTTTTCCATACCAATGATGATTATATCCTCCTAACCGAAACAATGGAAGAAGTCACCAAGGGAAGCTGCCAAAAAATAGATGAGGGGCATGCAGAATTGAAAAGAAACATAACCGACTTACTCTAGAAATTGTGTATTGCAGTGAAAGAATTTCGAGTGGTGGTAGAACAAACACCATAATTAACTACGTCAGAGGACCAAGCTAGCCCATATGAAGAGCGACCTGTCGAGGCATCATCAACATCAACTCCACCAATAAAGATTCCAATAGTGGGTCAAGCAATTGACTTAGGAACATCAGAGCTTAATACCATGTGCAAGGATCTTGGTCCTATCACCATGGATTTTTTCTCACTATCAATGTATGAAGTGCATGTTATTCAACATGTTGCAGTAGCAGAATGAGTACCAGAGAGTAGGCACTAGTTAATCAGGTCAATTAATCAAACAAAACTGTCAATAAGATGAAGAAAATAGTCTAAGATACAAAACAGAAAGCTAATACCTAGCAGGAGGATAGGCACCGACTCAACATGGATTTTACACTCACTTGTAGCAATTTCACGGCTGAAGGAATCACACCAAAAATGTTTTCAGAGGTAAAATTCTTCATACTAGGTCAGATCGCCGAGAAGATCCACAAGAGAGTCACAGAGTTGGAATCACAAGTGATGCCTAGTACACCTCCAAAGGTATTGAAAGAGCGAAGAAACACAACACTTGAGGCTACAATGAAGATTAAAGTGGTGGAGGCACTTTGTGTGAAAGCGGTCGAGCAATTTTGTTGGTCATGGGAAGCTTTGATCGATGATGAAGAGTTGGAACAAGTAACATAGCAGTTGCATACTACTAAGGAAGACTTCAATAAACTGAAGAATGATATGAAGAATCTTCTAACAACTGAAAAGATGAGCAGGGATGTTGATATGAAGACATTACAGCAGCATATAGGAAGACTCCGAATGCATCAACCAAAAAGAACCGATCGGGTCATAGAACTTCAGAAAGAATCAGAGAAAATTACAGGTATCATACAACTTGTACATAAAAAGGTGTGATAAACCTTGGGTTCGATAGGACTGACAACTTCGGAACACATCAATTTTGAACTTATGGAAAACTTGAAGATAGTAGAAGTAGAAGTGTAATAGGAAATCGAAATAGTAGTGAAAATATTTCAATATTTTCAAAGCAAGGTCGCATTAAAGGAGGTTTCAAACTGATGTGGATCGGGACAAGCCATAGGTGAGTGTTAGGGTTTTGTTGGCCCTAGGAAATGTTAGATGGAATTATACTAGAATTCTTCTTGGGAAAATGAATATTGTGGTCGCAAGACGAGAAAAAGTTGCAATGGAGGAAGCTGCGACAGAAGGAACCACGATAGAATAAGAATAAAGTAAGTCGAAAAGCAGAGTTCGACTGATTTGGGGAAAGAGTTAGTTAGACTCAAATCTTTCTTTTAGTAATAAAACATGATTTTATTTTGGGCCGATGGTGCCTATTTTTAGATGTAACTGAATGTATTAAAATAAAAAGACAGCCTTTCAACTGACAGTTGAGAGTTAGTCAATGGTTGAATCAAGAATTGTAAAAGAATAAAAGCTTATAAATGCATGAACCCAAGTTGTGAGTGGGTTAATCAGTCAGAGGCAGGACGATGATCAGTGAAGGAGTCAGACGATCATTCATAAAAAGAGTTCTTTAGGAAGAGAATCGATCCAGGCTGTGTGTAGTTCGAAGATTCAGATAAGAAGAGAAGAGATACAGAGAAAGAGAGACAAAAACCAAAGAGAATGAGATGAGAGAAGAATGTATTCATTGTAAATAATATATGAAGAAGAGCCTGCAAGCTGAGTACACAGACTAAAGGTGCTAAACTATTTCTCATGCTAGATGAAGAGCACCTTTGTGGTTTTTCCCAGATGGGTTTCCACGTTATATCTCGTCTCTTTTTATATTTGATGTTTATGTTTATTTTGAATGCATGTATGTTGTGAATGAGTCAATCTGAATATGCCACACAACCTTTGTTATGAATAAACTTCTATATATATGTGTCGTGCATCTAATAAGTTAAATCTGTGTTAATTCTCTATGTTAATTACTGCAATATGTCAATGGAGCAATAGATAGTTACCTTAAATGAACAAATGAAAAAAAAAGTATAATTCTCAGTTTTGGTTGAGTGATTTGATAGTACTGTGAGAGTGAAATTCCCATCATAACTGCATAGACTTGGTTCTAGGAATCCCCATAAGATATATCGAGTGAGACTTCATCTGTGTCGTAGGTGTTGTTGATGGAGTCTTTCTCTATTGGGTCGATATCTTGGGTTTTGTTGATGAATAAGGGATCTGAAACTGGGTCGATCGAAAGGACGCCAACACAACTTTCTATTGAGAATCTTTGCGAGACTCCATAAATATGGAAATAAAACCAACTACATACATTAAATCATGTTTTTTTTGCAGTAAGATACATTAGGTTTCCTATAATCTTCTTATACAAAGTTGAATTCATTGTTGGTCCTTCATCCTACTTGCTCAATTTTGTGTCTATAGTTATGGGTGTGTTTTCTAGTTTGTGACTATCCATTATGAACCTCATCAATATTGTTGTAGCATACTTATTTTGATATATAAAAATTCTTTGAGCAAATTTTTCAACTCAGTAATCCCAAAAAGTACTTCATAAGACCAAGGTAAATCATCTCAAATTCCTTTTTCATGACTAATTTGATTTCTTCTAAGTACAAATTTCCAATATAAATCATACCATCAACATATAGACAAATAATTAAATTGTTAGCTCATTGATTTAATTTTATGTAGAGAATGGGCTTGCTACTACTCAAGCTAAATCCATTGTTGAGTAGGTAAGAGTCAATTATGTTGTACCATGCTCTTGGGGCTTGATTTAGACCATACAAGTCCTTCTTCAATTTACAATATTTGTATTCAAGAAGGTTGACTTCACATTCATCTGGTATGTTGACCACTTTTACTAGGTTGTAATAGATAACATAGATCTAATGGTATCTAACCTTACTACCGCGGAAATTTTTTTTCCAAAGTAAACTCTTGGTTGTTGATCAAATTCTTTGGCAATGAGCCTTTCCTTACATTTTCCCACCTTTCCCTTCTCATTTAGTTGTGAATTATAAAACCACATGAAACCAACGGTCCATTTTTGTATGTTGGTTAATCAACAAGATCCATTGTTGTGTTCCTTTCAATGGCCTCAATTTCAACATTCATGGCTTGCACCTAATGTTCTTCCTTCACTACTTCTTTAAAATATGTGGGTTGGCGTGATAATAATGAAAAGTGAGTTTGTTGATTCACTTTATCTTCCCGCTCATAAATATCTCTTAGGATCTTTGTTCTTTGATTCCTCTCTAATTTAAAAAAGCTCTTAATAATGATAGAAAAATAGATAGAAGAACAGGATGAATAGAACAAGAGAGATCTAAGAGAAAAAAAAACCATTAATTTTATTATGAGATAGGTGATCCTTTAATAAGAAAGGAAACATTTAACCTATCCACTTATTAACTAGTAATAGTAAAACAAAGTTCACACTTGTTGAACAATAGACAACTAGCTCCAACAACTAGTTATCTAGATCCACTCTTTCTTCATTGAAACTCATTCCCAGTTGCTCCTCTCCTCTAATTATTTGAGAGGATATGATTCCCAATGTTGGTTGAAATGTCCCAAGAGGGTGTGTGTCTAGGTTTCAACACATATTTCATTAAATTTGTAATTATTTAGTGGATCTAGAATTTAGAACTTCCGCTAGATTGAGTTCTTTCAAAATGAAAAAAGTCATAGCCTTTGAATCTTTACATAATTTCTATTAATATTATTTATAGTTTGTATTAAATGTTAAGTTGATTAAATTATTTTATAACATAATACCAACATTGTATTTGTTATTACAACAATTATAAATATTGTCATAGTAATTTTTTTTGTCTTTGTTGAGTATGTTGTTTTATTTTTGGAAGTTGGCACCACTTATAATCAAAACGAGAAAATATTTTATGACTTTAAAGTCTAAGTTTTACCCTTGTAATGATTAAAATAAATTATGAATTAAAGTAGCAACATAATTTATTATTATTATTGTTGGTAGTGGTAGTGTATTAAAAAATAAGTTGATAAATGTTTACTTTATGAATAATAGATTAACGTGAGAAATTTCTTACCTATAAATTTATTTAATGATATTGAATGATAGTAAATCATCTCTTGTTTATTAATATTAATTATTTTAACAATCAAAATCAATTATGAACTAGACAAGCATTAGTGCAATACAGTTTGACTTTTTTCAT
>LPNX010851622.1:2127-37008 GCA_001517045.1 Pseudotsuga menziesii
AGACTCAACATGAGATTCATCTCCAGCAGGATGCCCCTCTTCCTAATGTGGGAATGTACAAGCTGTCCACAGTTGAAATGGAAGAGATTAAGAAGCAGGTTCAAGACTTGTTGGACCACGGAGTGATCAGACCTAGATCCTCTCCATGTGGTTCGCTGATTGTGTTGGTGATGAAGAAATATGGCACATGGAGGATGTGCATTGACTATCGGGCTCTCAACAAGATCACGATCAAGAATTGATACCCGCTTCCTCGCATAGATGACTTGCTCGACCAGTTGAAAGATGTTGTGTTGTTTACCAAGCTGGATTTGCACAGTGGCTACCACCAGATTAGAATTGCAGAAAGTGATATGTGGAAGACATCCTTCAAGACCAAGCAAGGCCTATTTGAGTGGTTGGTGATGCCCTTTGGGCTTTGCAATGCACCTGCAACATTTATGTGGGTAAAGAATGATGTTTTTCGGCCATTCTTAGATGATTTTGTCATTGTTTATCTAGATGATATATTGGTCTTTAGTAAAACTTGGGAAGCACATGTAGGGCATGTAAATATAGTGTTGGACACTTTGAAAAAGGAGAAATTCTATGTAAAATTGTCAAAGTGTGAATTTGGAAAAACTTCATTAGTTTACTTGGGTCATATTGTAGGAGGTGGAAATTTAAAAATTGATCCTTCAAAAGTTGATGTAATTGTCAATTGGCCTAAGCCTATTAACACTACTGAAGTGAGAATATTTTTAGGAGCTGCTAAATATTGGAGAAGGTTCATTCAAAAATTCTCATACATAGCATCTCCTTTGCATGCCTTAACAAGTGTAAAGAAAGCCTTCCAGTGGGGAGGTAAGCAAAAGAAAGCCTTCGACACATTGAAGCGAAAGATCAGCACCGCCCCAGTCCTAGCCTTGCTCAATTTGCAGCAACCATTTGAGATAGAGACAGATGCCAGTGGATATGCCATGGGGGCAGTATTGATGCAGCTCCACAAGCCTATTTTCTACCATTCAGAGACTTTTAATCAAGCAGTGATCAACTACCCCACCTATGAGAAAGAGTTGTATGCTTTGGTTTAGAGTGTCAAGAAGTGGAAGCACTACTTGATGGGTAAGGAGACGATCATCCATACTGATCATCAGCCCTTGCAGTATCTCCAGTCCCACACTAAGCTCCAGCAAGCTCCACATTTCAGGTGGATGGGATTTCTTCAACAATTCCATCTAGTGATCAAATACAAGAAGGGTACTAGTAACAAAGTGGCTGATATGCTTTCTAGACCTCCTATTGTTGCTTCTATTGTTTTTGAAAAATGATTCTTTATCCCATGAAAGTTATATTGAGCAGTATGCTACTGATGATGATTTCAAGGAGCTTTATGAGAACCTAACCAATGGCACATAGGTGGAAGACTACTATTTGTAGGGAAATTTGCTCTATCATTTGGGCAAGCTATATGTTCCTATCAGTGAAAGAGTCCATGTAATGCGAGAAGCTCATACTTCTCTTGTATCAGGGCATTTTGGGGTAGGTAATACTTTGGCTCATTTGCAAAGACTCATGTATTGGCCTCGCATGAAAGACATTGTAACAAAATATGTAAAGGGGTGTGTGATGTGGCCTACTTGTAAGCCCACTAATAGAAAATTGGGGCTGTACTCACCACTTCCTATTCCTTCCCATCTTTGGGAAAGCATTTCCATGGATTTTGTGGGGAGTTTGCCTATGTCTAGGAGGGTTCATGACTACTTGTATGTGGTCGTGGATAGGTTTAGCAAGATGTGTATTCTTATGCCATGTAAAAAGCAAGTCACTGCAGAGCATGCTGCTTCTCTTTTCTTTCAGCATGTATGGGTTCACTTCGGACTCCCTACGTCCATTATCTTGGATCGGGACTCCCGATTCCTTGGAGAGTGTTAGACAAAATTATGGTGTATGATGGACGCCAAGCTGAAGAGGAGCACTGTTTTCCATCCACAGACCGAGAGATAGACAAAGGTAGTCAACAGGATAGTTGTTCATTTGCTTCAAGGTTATTGCAACAAGCATCCTAAGTTATGGGATGAGTAGATCCAGTATGTGCAGCATGCCTACAACAAGGCTATGCAATCTTCCACTCAGAGCTCACCATTTGAGACATGCTTTGGTTACTTGCCAAAGACTCCATTGGACTTGAATTATGGGAGAGAGGGTGATTCAAGCGCTTCCAAGGATGAATACAAAGCTTGTAGGTTCATTCAGAGAGTTCAACAGGTACATCAAGTAGTGCAAGAGCAGTTGGAGAAGAGTCAAGCCCAGTACAAGGCTCGCCATGACAGGCATAGAGTTGATCATCAGTTTCAGGTAGGAGATCAAGTGTGGCTTCACATAAGCAAGGAGAGGATGAAAGGAGAAGGCAAGAAGATGAAGCCCATTAGATATGGTCCCTTCACCATCTTGGAGAAGATTGGGACGAATGCCTTTCGCTTAGAGCTACCGCCATACATGTAGTTCTACTTAGTGGTGAATGTGGAGAAATTGAAACTCTATGAGCCTCCCATGATCATGGATAAAAGGGAGAATGTCTCATTGCCAATAGTTGATGAATTTGCTCCTGAGTACATGGATGAGCTAAAGGAAGATGTCATCTTGGATAGAAGGACAAGGACTTCTCGTAGAGATGATGTTGATTATCTTCAAGTGGAAATTAGAGGCACTCATCCAAGCAAATCCAAGTGGATCAAGAAGGAGAAAGTGAGGGAGCAATTCCTTCACCTATTTGTTTATTAGTAAAGGCTTTTGGAGGCCAGAAGCTTCTCAGTGGTGAGGAATGATCCAAGAGGATCCAAGAAGGAAATTTTTTTGAAGTCCTCCAATATCAAAAAAACTGGTATCAAATCAAAGGGATCGTCGATACAATTCCAATGGCATTTGTTTCACCTCAAACAAAATCTGTATGAGAAAGTTATCACGTTCTGTTCTATGAGGTCAACACGCAAAATTAGCAAAAAGAGGTGCCACGTGGTACCACTGACAGGGTGACACGTCGCATTCATACTATACAAACATGATGACATGGAACCATTGATAGGGTGACACATGGCATCCATACAATATGGACGAATGACGTGGTAGTTGTACAGACAGACATGTGGCAGTACGGTCCAATCAGGATGTGACACGTGTCATGTATGGATGATGAGGTGGCAATCCAGTCAGTAGTACAGACCAATCAAGATGCGACATGTGTCATGTATGGATGATGAGGTGGCAATCCAGTCAGCAGTATGGACCAATCCGGATGCAACACGTGTCATGTACGGATGATGAGCTGGCAATCCAGTCAGCAGTACAGACCAATCCGAATGCGACATGTGTTAGTACAGAGGTGACTGCGCAACTTAGTTGGTAGTATGGCAAATGAGTTGGCAGCTAACTGGGCATTGAGGTGCACCAATCTGGAACTGCCATGTGGCAGCACCAAATTGGCCAATATTGATTGAATTTCACCAAAATGTTGCTGCTCCGCTGGTTTTGAACTCCTGACCTCCCATACCCTGTCTCCACGCCTTTACCAACTACGTTGGCAGTGTTGTTTGTATAATGTATGGAAATAATATTATTTAAAGTGGAATTTTGAGCCCCAAAGGGGCTGAGGCTTAGCCCCAACCCTAGTTCTTCCTCCAACATGACCGGGAGCTCTGACCAGCACGGGAGCCCACGCTCTATTTCAGCACATGTCGAGTTACAAACTATAGAAAATGGATTATAAGTGGGTCTAAAAACAAGTTACGTTATAACAAATTTGTTTTAAAAAAAACCACATTGTGGGTTCAATGAACCATGTGGTTTAGGGGGAAAATAATTTTATTGTAATATTCTAAAAATATAAAATGTGGTTGGCATAGTTGTAACTATTTCAACTACATAATTTAAGAAGAGCCTAACCAAGTGTGGGGAGTTGGAACCATATTCCTTCTTGGGAAAAATTTCTTGTAACTAAAGAATCACGAGGAGAATGTGGAGTGGGGCAATCCAAGTCTATATAAACCCACTTAATTTCCATTTACAGAGCATGCTTTGGAGTGGATACTTTGTAGCTAAAGGAGAGAAGGGAGATTACGTAGCTCTGCAGGAGGAAGGTACGAGTGTTTATACTCGTTTTCCACCGTCTTCATGCTTCGGAGTTGTTGGAAGCAGTCTTGTTGTGTTTTGGGTAGCGATTCTCTTCCTAAGCATTGTTGCCAAGGTATCATTGTATCATTGCCATGTATTTTTCCTTCATGCTGACATTATAGATCGGCCCTCCTATTGAGAAGTAGGCCCAGAGACGTAGTCCATCCTGGACGAACTCCATAATCAACTTGTTGTCTTTATGTGTGTATTGTCTATGCTATTTGGTTCTCTTCTTATGGATTTGTGAGCTTCATTCATGCTCTTTATGCAATTCATGTTAACATCATAGAGTAGAAAAGATCTTGTTTTCGGATCAGTCGTATTATCTGCAAGCTAATGGTCAGGTAGAGGCCATTAACAAGGTTTTGAAAACTATGCTTCATCGGATGGTTGGAGATCATAAATCCAATTGGAACCTCATCCTTTTTTCTGCTCTTTGGGCTTATCAAACTTCTATGAAAATAGCTATTGGTTTCACACCATTCTATCTTGTCTATGGACTTGAAGTTGTCTTGTCGATCCAATGCCAGATTCCATCTTTACAACTTGCCGTCGAACTTATCCCAGACACTTCTGTAGAGGAAGAGAGATTTTTGCAATTGAATAACCTTGATGAGACTCATAGAGATGATTCCTGGGCTAATGAGGCACATAAGAAACACGTCAAGGGACAGTATGATAAATATGTCCAACCTCATGTTTTCAATGAGGGTGACCTAGTATTGACTTATGACCAGAGATATAACAAGCTAGGGAAGGGTAAGTTCGAGTCCATGTGGTATGGACCTTTCGTTATTTCTAAGGTGTTAGAGAAAGGCGCTTACAAGTTAGTTGACTATGATAGAATCCCTTTGGGGTAACCTCGCAATGGGTTGTACCTAAAAAGGTACTATGCCTAGGTTTTCTTGGATAGTATCTTGTATATATGTATATTGATTGACTTTCATTGTGCTTTTAGTATCTTCAAGATGGTTTTGAGTTTTAGTGTCCGCATCTATTTATACCATGTTTTGTTAGTACAGATGGCTTTCTACAGCTTTGCCGATGGTGCTTGCTGCCACACCTTGAATCTAGCCTCGGAGCTTGGGT
Organism: Pseudotsuga menziesii; assembly: GCA_001517045.1. Classification (NCBI taxonomy): domain Eukaryota; kingdom Viridiplantae; phylum Streptophyta; class Pinopsida; order Pinales; family Pinaceae; genus Pseudotsuga; species Pseudotsuga menziesii. The sequence continues at coordinate 7,366 of LPNX010851622.1, forward strand.
TCTCTATTCCCTAGCTGAAGATTTGGTCAATTCAAGAGTGGTTTGTTTAGGTCCCGCTACTAATAACATCGTCGAGTATGAAGCAGTCATCGGTCTTCTGACTGAAGCTACATCCTAGGATTTTTGTGATCTAGTAGTCTTGATGGACTTATAGCTCGTGGTTCGCCATTTGAACCATGTCTACACCATTAGGAACCCAGTACTCCTCCGCTTCTTTTGGAGAGTGCGTTTGTTAGAAAGAGCATTTGAAACTATTACTTATAGGAATATCCCTAGGGAACATAATGTAGTTGCTGACTCATTGGCTAATTACATCCTAGATTGGCATATTTCCCATTCATGACATTAAATCAAACATGGTACATTGTAAATAAACATTTAGAGACACATAAAACTCATAGAAAAGCATTGTCCATTTGAAACATATAAACATTGTGTAAAAGTCTGTATATATATATACGAAAAAGTTTTACAAAAAATAGGTCTCGAGACCTCATCTAAAGCATGTATCCTTTCAGGAAAAACCATCATACAAAATACTGAAGCTATCAGCTTTCAGTATACATGTCTCATACACTAATGGTGCTTGTGATAGCACATCACTGCTCAAGACACCCTACATAGTAGCCTGCTAAATCAGCCCGGTACTCCCGCTGTAGATCTCTAATATCTAGTCGGGAGGTCATCTAGGTCATCACCCCATGGTACGAAGCGAGCTCCTGCTCGCCTATCCAATGGAGGTGCTCCTCGAGGGCTCGTTGCTCCAACATCTACATGAGAACAAACATGTCTCGTCACTTATCATAAAAAATATATAAAACAAAAAAAATTAAAACATTGTCCATTTTAGGGTTTCTTGCTTATTACCGATGTCATCCCACTTCCCTCCAGGTGGGAGTGGTAGGTCGGGATCTCCTGTGAAGTCCATGTTTGCATAGGCATAGTCCTTGACCATGAGCATTTGATCCCATAGACATATGAAGAATGGATGATCGAACTTCACTTTTCCCCTACCCGCTCCTATGCCAGCCATGACCTGGACCCACCTCAGCATACGGGGTTCTCGTGGTCTCAGAATCTGAAAATTCACTTGGGGCCTCATCTGTGGAACTTGATCGAAGAAGAAGCAGGCTAAGATGGAACCAAAGCCTAACTACTTTAGCTCTCCCTACCAACATTTAGTCAGCTAATCCTAGAAGATTGGAAGCATTACTTTTTCCCAGTTGAACACCATAGGTTCCATGGCCTCTAGGGTGTACAACATGTGTGCCTTGGAAGCCTATTGCATACCCTGACTACCTACCACCCTTTTCATGGTGAATAGAATGATCCATAGAGCCGTGTCTGTCACTGCCTTGATGGGGATTGTCTTCCCCGATGTACCTGTTCTTGGTACATAGTGTCGATCTATAAGCTCTGTGGTAGTAATGTCCCCACCACGAGAACTTGTCAGTGAGATGGGGGAACCCCATCTCGATAGGCCAGTTAGAAAGTAGATATATTCTACTTCCACTATAAGTATATGTGCCCCCACCTCAAAATACTATTGTTCTAGATTCCACTTCTGTAGTATGTGTTACAGTAATCACTCGTGGGACATCGTGCTTGGGGTTTGGAAGAACTTCAGTAGCTCACAGTCCCAGAATGCAGAAATGCAAGCCACATTTCTTTCAGCAGAAGCATCCTCGTTATCATGTGTTCTTTCCTTCCATATCACCATGTTTTGAGTCACCTAGACTTTCCAAAAACAACAATGGTGTGCACTAGGATCATCCTTGTGTCATTGTAAATCAAAATAATGAGTATTTTTTTCCCATATCATTTGTTTAAGTTCTCTATGGTCGGCATCACCTATGCCCCGTTGGAGATAGGCGGTGGCATCACCTATCCACCATGTTCTTGGTGCAGTTCTCGGGTGGTACCGTATATCCTTTAAGGGGTAGCCATGGTGCCCACATATTGAGTTTTAGGGCTTACAAGATAAGCCCGAAACCCCACAAAATCGAAAAATAGAAGCTATGAAATGAAACATAAACATCTCAGCTGTTACCTGAAACTGACGACGCTAAAAATTGACGATGGAAACTCCTGGTATCAGCTGTGGAAGATCTGGCTAGAAAATGCTCCAAGTGCTCTCTACTAGAGGTAAATAGTGAAATGTTTTTATTTTTTACTATTTACTTGACTTATATAGACATTTTTTGGGTCCGACTTACTATAGTTTTGATAAAAAATCATGTCTTAGTCAAAGTCTATTTGTTGTAATCCCTTAATGTTGGTTTTGAATGCATTTAACACTTGTTTCTGAGTTGTCTGTAGGACAAGAGAACACTAGTAAAAAGATTTGGGAAGTTTGTTTATGGCTTTTTCATACTTTCAAAAAATGGAAAAGGTCATCAAGCATTTATTATGACACTTTGTCATGCTCGTTAAAATCTAGTATCAAAGTTCTGAGTCCATTTCAAGTTTCTTTCTAGGCTCCTAAAATACAACGTTGTATAAAGAAGCATCATCGAGTCCTCTTTTCACCTCTTTTTAAGGCTCCTTAAACATGAAAAAGTCATCGATTCTATTTTCGATTCTTTCTAGGCTCGTAAAATATGACATTGTGTAAAGAAACCTCATGGAGTTCTCTTTAAACCCATTTTAGGCTCCCTAAATATGAAAAGATCGTCTAGCGATCTTGTCTTCTTCATGGTCGTTAAAGTATTTGAAGAGTCATCCATCCGGCGGTAGGTTATCTCTTTTCCAGTTCGGATAGGACTATTTACAAAAAAGGATAACTCCATCCGAGCATGACTGGAAGAGTTCTCTAAGGTATGACTTTACACTATTTTCGGGCCTTAGAGACTAAATCATATGAAAAAGGACCCCTTTGGTGTTTTCTTCTGTATTCGTTCAAACTCTCTAAACATGAATGATACCGAGTTTTATTTTAGTGGACTCATTAAATTAAACATTGAGGGACCCGCTTTGGGAATGAACCCCTCCTCTCTCAGGTTTTTAAAACATATGAGTTTGGACTTGTCTTCTAACAAGCTATATCGAGTGTTTGTTACCCTCTTTGAAATCGTAAAACCGAAAAGAGGCACTCATCAATCATGATGGGCGAAATGGGAAGGGAATCATTTTGCAAATAATGGCAGTTGTTTGTCGTTACCTTTGAACATGGCACTTGTATGCACAATCATGTTAGTCAATTGGGTATTCAACTGATCTTTGTGATGATCCACTTTCATGAGTCATGTCACTCCTTTGAGTCTTTCAAAAGAATGCATTGTCCACTGTCACATTGTGTATCTATCCTGTTTAGTCATGCTTCCAAGTCTTTTTGTAGTGCTACCTAATGTTCAAAGGGAATTTGAAGAAGTATTACCTCTGTAGTCTACATAGTCTTTATGTTATTATCTTTGAGTCAGTCATATGGTTACTACATTCACATCATTCCAGAACTATGTTTCGAGTTTCATGTTGTCGACGTGGGACTTATTATGGCCCTCCTTTGACGAGACTATTCCCATTGACATCAGCTCATCATCCGGGAAATAGTCTTAGAAATAGTATTTAGTACCTTGAGATCTATATGTCTTAATGAAATATTCTCTCGCTCTTGGCATAGGTTCACATCATTGACCTTTGATCGATAGATTTGACTAGGTGTTTGACATCAGGACATCTATTAACACTCGGTAGATTGTACTAGGGTACCTTGGGAATCATTGACATTAATGGTGATCTCCCTTGCACTTGTTAATGGTTCACATCGTCGACTGATAATCAAGTGGTTTCTACCATGTTCTACTTCAGATCATTGTAATCACATGGATAGAATCATGCCTTGTGGAAGACGAGACAAAGACCCTGGGCATTTGTTTAAAAGCGCTCATTGCTTTTTCCCCAGGTTGCGATGGAGTTTTGTATATCTAGCATGGATCCACATTTGTATGGTCATGGCTATGCTCAAATTTCATTTTATATGGCATAGATATACATTGTATGTATGGTAGCTATGTCCAAGTTTGAGTCATATATCACATGGATCTATGTTGTATTCTAGTAGCCATGCTTGTTTATTCCACTCATAGATCAGCCTTGTATTGGTATGCAACTATGATTTTGGTTACTTGTGTCTATGACTCAACATACTGATTTACTACAGATGCCTACTTGATGACATACTCTGATCGAGCCAACATTTTCATCTCCTGGCAACAACTTATTCTCAAAGCTATCGTTTATCGTATCCCTCTAAGACTCATACTTTGGGGGGTATCCTACTATACCAAAGTCCTATCACCATCATGTGATAAGACATTTGACATACCTACTTTCCATAAATCCCAGCTTATCGAGTGGAAACTAAATGGTTTTCCATCAATCTTACATACAAATCCCAGCACTGCACATGCACCTTTATCTAGGAGCGGTACCCTTGTTCTCACCACCCATCTCATGTTTCCCATAAGTGGTGCCACCACTTATTGCCCTTGGTCCATAAGTGGTTATTACCAGAACTGCTCTATCATAGAAGGAAAAACGCGGTACCCTGGGTAAAAAGGGAAAAAGAGAACTTTCTCGAGGCTTCTAGATGATAAGCCTCGTGTCCTCCCTTATCCCTACTATTGTGGGTTGGTTGAGCTTGAGATCCCTCATCCTAGGATCTTAGAGGCCACCTCGACTACTAATTTATCAGCCTACTCTATCCATTAAATCCCTATAAATATGAGTTCATAGACATGGTTGAAGAGATAACATTGAAGGTATTGTTATGCTATTGGATTGATCCTTTGCCCAAGATCATTTGGAGAGAGCATAGAGAGCTAGAGTTGGAGCTTTTGGGGATGAGAATTTGGTTTCGTGGAGATGCATGTCAACACTAAGGATTGGTTGTAAACTTCTTCATATTTCATTAATGCAAGTTGATTTCTGTCCCACATATGTTGTTGTTGTTTTGATTTCTCATATATGCTGCTATATTCCTTAGTCACTAGCATATATTAGTAGATCATATTCTGGTTGCTTTGATCTGTTTCGTGTTGAGCTTGATTGCAGTTCCACAGGTGGAATATCAAATCCTTGTATTCCAGATATGTACAATGTCTAGGGAGAGTCTTCAACCTCTGTCCTCTATTTGTTCTGGATCTGAACCATTCAGACCAGTGGAACACCTTGCTGTCCGTAGAAGGTGAAATATTCCAGCTAACAATAGTGATAATTTGATTTGAAATTGATTTATACACGGGTTTTTCATTTCTTATCAAGTCAATAACATTATAGTCTTTCACTCCACTTGGCATATGAGTAAAAACAACCCTTAAAATGAATTCTATAATTTAAAACTTATTAGTAATTTTTGTTTTATAGGGCCATACACCTACTAGCTCAGGCTAGACTTGTGGGATAGGAAGTGTAAAATCCCCATAAGTACTTAAATTCACACATAGTGGGCCAATCGATAGGTAAATCCTTCTCTTTATTGATAGTATTTGGGAATATCCTCTCAAATGGGAGTTAAGGACGAGGCCACATGGAGGCATTGGACTGAGGAGATAACCCTTCAATTCCTTGTCGAAACATAGACCAAGGTTTTCATGCATCTAGGGATTCTATCCTAGACATATTTCAGGCTCAGCTACCCTACCCAAGCGTATGAATCAGGCTTGCAACTGTCCCCCTAGACTATTGGTATAGTTAAGGTAGCCTCTAGTCTCTTGACATCTAGGGTTTGTACACAGGTAAACCGGATTTATTTTTGGTTCACCTTGGACAGGCTTGGAAGGTAACCCTTGTTGAAAGTGTAGGAGGTCGATGGGTGATTCCTCTACTTATACCTAAGAACCTCTTCAAGGACGCCAAGAAACTGTCTCTCAGCTTTCTTTGGGAAAGTGTATCTTGTACCCTTTGTGATTGTTGAGACTTTAGGAATTTTTGTAGTGATTTCTCTATGGTTTGTCTGTGTTTAGCCAACCTTAGGGTTTGAAGAGTCAAATTAACAATTTTGGAGGACCAATCTATCAGAATGTCATGAAGGTTGCAAAAATTTCCTTTGCTTATCACATTGGAACCTCCACCTCCCCCTCAAAGGAGGAGATTGGACACAGACGGTTCTTTTGAACCGATAGGAGTTAGTGAAGTTCTGGGTGAACCAAAACTTAGGAAAATCTTTTTTAATTTAAACACAGTTGAGATAGAAGACTTGTAGGCTGATGAGTTTGCAAGGAATTTTAACACACCTATAACTGACTTAAACTATCATTTGATCGTTCAAGTTCATCCTTTCGATCCACCCGTGATTGGTGTCCCTATGGGCAGAATACTTTCTACTACAGGAGAAAGTTCTTTTACTTCCACCTCAGTTGCTCCAAATAAAGGTGTGCTACCTCCCCTGGTAGGTACCCCTAGATAAAGTATACCTAATACATTCTTAACTCCAGTGAGCCAAGTGGTTCAACCACCATCTCCCACAAGTTTAGCAGGTGCTTCTAGTGGTATGGTGACTGGGATTCCTAGTGCACCTACAGTTCCTACTTGCTTCACACACATTGCAAAGAGTGGTCCTATAGGATCCTCAGCTTTTGTCCAAGTATTTCCTTGGAATGGGGGGCACATCCCCCATCCACTCCATACGTAGGCCCAACACCCTCATATGTATGGGTGCAGTTTGGAAACACTAACCCTTATGGTCAAGGTTTTCAAACTCCAGTTTTGGCTCCGTTCACTAACTCTCCTTTTTCGCTTTTTAGCAGAGGGATACCTACTACTATATTCAAACCCCAGTTTTGACTGGGGCAGCCAGAACCTCTTATACTGCACCTCACACAAACAATACTATGGCTTATGGATGGAATCCTTTCCAAAGAAACCCATCCACTTCACAACTGGCACCAGGGGGAAACCCCACCTTCACACATGGGAATATGGGGGCAAGTCCCTCTAATCCCCAAACTGGTACTTTTAGTGCTCTAGTTAGACCCAAGCTTCCTTTCCTGACATCATTAAACTTGCCAGATTTGTCTAAACTGATGAATGAATCGGTGAGACATGATCCCTCCTGGCCACCCGTCCCTACCAAGCTTCCCTTGGATATCCCAAAATTCGAAGGCATAGTTGGGGTTGATCCTGGAGCTCATGCCACCATTTTCCATTTATGGTGCTATTCCAACTTATTGAATGAAGATTCAATTCGGTTGAGGATGTTCCAAAGAACTTTGACAAGTACTACAGTAAAATGGTACATTGATTTTCCTTCTGCTGTGTTTAGCAGTTTTTGGGACTTGGCTAATGCATTTCTTAGTCACTTCCAGCTTCCTATCCAATATGATTTCAGAACGGACTTGTTGTCTACCTTCCGACAGAACAAGGCCACCCATATCTCGGATCACATCCAAGAATGGAGAAGACGGAAGAGCCTTATTAAAGCCACTATTCCTCCTGAGTTCTTATTAGAATGGTTCCTTAAATCCCTATTGCCTTATATATCTAAGGATGTATCTACTTCAGGATTGACGAATGAGGACGAATATTTCCTTAGGGACCAACAACTAGATTTGATATGATCTTATTCTTGGATCTTATATGAAATTATCCCTGAGGCACCGAGGCCAACACATGATGCAGATAAATCTAAGCCGGGACCCCATGCCGATGGTGTGGTTGGTTCCATAAATTCTCCCATGATAGAATCTTTGGCCAAACAGCTCCATTAGCTATCTTTCAAACATTCTATGGTCGAGGTAGAAAATGCTGCCCCCTCACCCCGAAATGCAAATGTTTTTGCACAAACCTCTTGGAAGGGAAATCAGTAGCTTGGTGAGAAAAAGAAGAGAGGAAAGAAAGGGGAGGGAAACCAAAACAAGCAAAAACCCGCAAACAGTGCTGATGGGGGCAAGAAAGAAAAAAAGCAAGTGAAATTCCCATGTAAGTTGTGCCATGAATATCACCTTACTCATCTATGTCCTCTTATGGAACAAGCTCAGAAGCTGTTAAAATCCCAACAACCGGCTGTCCTGAAGGATCCTTTTCCCCAAAAACAGAATTATGTTTTAGCTTCAAATACAGCAGGGGGCACCCCAAATGCCCCTAGCCCCAATTATATCAACATGGTTCGATTCCAAACTTTACTATAGACTAGGAATAAGAACTATGAAAAACAGACCTCAGAGAAGGGTAAGTCGATAGGTGAAACTTCTAACCCTATCACGATTAAGAAACCTACCGAAATTATGCCTAGGATACCGAAAGGTGTCTTTAAAAATACCTTGCATAATCCTAATGCTAGGGCTATAGTAAACTACTATGTAGTTGAAGACATAGCCCAAACACCTTGTGCAATGTCAGCTTTAGAGGTGTTACAAAGTTGTTCCACCCAGCGGGATGCACTCTTAGGAGCCTTAGGTAGTATGGGCTCATTGAGTCTCATGGTGAAATTTAATTTGTCTAATCTCAAAATTTTCCTACCATATCATGTAGCCTTAGAAATAGATGTCATCCATGGTGGAAATACCATTGGAAGGGTTGTTGTTGACGAGGGTGCTTCTACATGTGTTATGTCCTTGTCTTGTTGGAAAGCTCTTGGATCCCTAGAGCTCGTCCCATCAAACAACCTACTTACTGCTTTCGATGGAAGGTGATTCCATCCACATGGGATCCTACCAGCTTTTGAAATTAAGCTGGAAGGGAAAGCAGTTTCTATTGAGGTAGAGGTGATTGATGCACCTTTAGATTACAAATTGCTCTTGGGGAGAAGTTGGACTTATGCCATGTCTGCTATTGCATCGACCATATTTAGTGTTTTAACATGAAGGGAAGTTGGTTACGATTGACCAACTCAATTTTACTTGAAAAGGCCACATCAAATCTAATGATTCCACTGTGCCATTGGTTGATCAGGTCAAACATGCTTCAGAGAGCTTAGAGGAAGGAATGTACACATCATTGATGGGCACATTTGATTTTCCATCTCCGATTAATTATGTAGGTTATACTAGTGTGGGGAATTCCATAGCTATGGTTGTTGATAGGACTAATCCTTGGGTTCTCCCTTCCCACCATGAACCTTAAGTGCCCTTATCGACAATGAAAGTGGCTTATCAAGCTATCACCTATACCACTGTTGATCCAATTCCGGTCCCCCTCACAATCTCAGAGGAATTGGAAGAAGTCTATCTGCCTGCTTGGACAGAAAACTCTTTGCATTTTATAGATTGCTTAGATATGGTTTTACCTTCGGATGAAGCCATCCTGGAAGACATGTGTGGACGAGATAAGATTTGTGAAGATCTTCACCGTTGATCCTATTTTCTTCCATAGTTAAGCAGGATAAAGAACCAATAGTTTCATATGAGACTGAGAGACGATGTTGATATGCCCATTAATCCCTTACCAAGGGAAGGAATTTTCACCGAGGTGAACATAGAAAATATTTCTGCTACTATCCCTATCAACATCTCTATAAATCCTAACATTGTAAAAAATGTGCATATCAGCACAAACTGATCTCTTGAGGAGATTGTGATCTATACGAACTTGTTTAAGGAATTCCACAACATTTTTTCCTGGTCATATGAGAAGATGCGAGGCATTGATCCATCTATAGTCGAGCACAAAATCTGAACATACCCTGATGCTAAACCTGTTCAGAAAAAGTTGAGACCTGTTAACCTGAGTAAAGCGGCGACAGTGGAGGATGAAATGGAGAAACTACTGAAAGCTGTTTTTATTTATCCCATAGCTTTGATAGAATGGGTATCCAACCCTGTTCCTATTGATAAAAATTAAGGGACCATAAGCTTGTGTACTGACTTTCAAGATTTAAACAAATCCTATCCCAAAGACAACTATCCCACACCATTTATAGATCAAATTATTGATGATTGCGCAGGAAGTGAAGTCTTTTCATTTATTGATGGTTTCTCTAGATATAATCAAATCCAAATTAAACTGGAAGATCAACATAAAACAACTTTTATTTGTACTTGGGGTACCTTCGTGTATAGTAAAATTCCCTTCAGATTGAAAAATGCTGGGGAAATCTTTCAGCGAGCAATAAATTTTTTCTTCCATGATATTAAAGCCATTGTCAAACCCTACCCTGATGATCTACCTGCACATTCTCGTAAAAGGATCGATCACCCAAATCACTTGCATTTGATTTTTGAACGATGTAGATACTATAGAATTCACTTGAATCCCCACAAGTGTGTGTTTTGTGTTGAGTCAGGGAGACTACTCGGATTGATTGTTTCTAACAAAGGCATTCAGGTGGATCCTTTGAAAGTTGAGGCCATTGTAAATCTACCTCCTTCACATTCTATCAGGCAGTTGTAGAGCCTGCAGGGGAAGTCCAATTTCAGTCGATGTTTCATTGTAAATTTCGCCAATATTGCTTGGGGTTTCATGCACCTATTAAAACAGGACACCCCATTTGTATGGGATGAAATTGCACAACTCACATTCGAGGTGTTAAAAAAAGCTTTGTTGTCAGCACCATTATTGCATCCGCCAGATTACTCTAGGGATTTTATATCGTATCTGGTCGCATCTGAGTTGACCATAGGGTTAGTCCTAGTCTAGGAGGACGATAAGCTCCAAGACCATTTTGTCGACTATCGCAGTCGTGCTTTAGCTGGACCTGAACTTAAGTATTCCCATGTTGAAAAGTTGGCCTTAGTAGCTTTTTATGCTGTTCAGAGGTTACGTCACTATGTCTTACTGAGGACTACGATGGTAGTGGCAGATGTTAATCCTTTTCAATATGTTTTGTCCTGATGGATAGTTGGAGGAAAATTTAACAAATAGATAGTCATTCTCCAAGAGTTTGACTTGGATTTTCAATCCACCAAATCCAAAAATTACTTAGTTTTGGCTAAGCTCATTGCAGAATTTCTAGTAGAAGAATATGTAGCCATTGAAGAAGACTCATTCCTAGATGAGCATATCTTTTTTATTTCCACCTCTAACCCATGGTACAGAGATATACTTATCTATATCTAGACTTTGAAGTATCATGTAGCTTTCTCGCGAGAAGAACGACATAAACTATGCCTACATGCGAAGAACTACCTCATTATAGGAGATAGTTTATATCATAGGGGCTTAGATTCCATTTTGTGTCGATGTCTTACCCACGAGGAAGTGGAGATTGTCCTAAATGATTCCTATAGTGGAGCGTCTAGGGGTCATTTATCTGGGTTAGCAACGACCCAGAAGATATTACGTGCTGGTTATTTTTGGACCATAGTCTTTAAAGATTGTGTGGAAGCAATGAAGCATTGTCATCCTTGTCAGCTTTACACCAGGAAGATGTGGTCGCATCTCGCTTTGTTATTTCCCGTCATCTCAGTTGGCCCCTTCATGAAGTGGGGGATTGATTACATGACGTGTAACCTAGCCTCGGCTGGGGGGGAAAATATATCATTGTCACTGTAGACTATTTTATGAAATAGGCAGAGGAAATGCCCACCTTTACAGCTGACGGGGAAATTGCAACTTTTTTAATGTTCAATCAAATTATCACACGATTTGGTATACCTAAAGGGATTGTCATAGACCATGGCAGTCATTTCCAAAATAGCATGATGACTGAATTTACCACTATTCTAGGATTTAGACAAGAACATTCATCTTTGTTCTATCCTCAAGCAAACAGTCAAGTCGAGGCTGTCAATAAAATTTTGGAAACTATCTTCAAACGTACTATCAATGCAGTCCATTCCAACTGGCATATCATGCTGTAGCCTGCACTTTGGGCATATCGGACCAATGTAAAAACTGATATGGGGTTTTGTCCCTTCCAACTTATTCATGGAGTGGAAGCCATTACCCCAGTTGAATGTGAAATCCCATCCTTAAGAATTTATATTCATGTGTTACGTGATACATCTGAGCTAGAAGAACATCTATTACATTTAGAACATCTAGATGAACAATGTAGAGATGTGCTGAAATCAAACCAAGCTCATAAAAATAGGGTCAAAATCCAATACGATAAATCGGTCAAGCCTCAGATTTTCTCTGAAGGGGAGCTTGTTTTGCTCTGGGACCAAGACAAAGAGCCCCTAGGTGCAGGAAAATTCAGGTCTATGTGGTTGGGGCCTTATGTCATATCAAAGGTGTTAAAGAAGGGTGCATATGAATTAATTGATTTCAATGGGAATAAGTTGCTTGAGCCTAGAAATGGGCTCTACCTGAAAAAGTACTATGCTTAGGCTTAGCATTTTTTCCTTTATTTTATTGTATGTAATTTTATGTACAATAGGTCGTTGGTTTGTGCTTTTATACCATTTGTTGGTTGTTACAGATGTCTTCTGAGTGGTTCGTAGGTTTCACTGATGGTGCCAGTCGCCACACTCGTAATTTGGCTTTACCTACATGGGTCATTTATTCACCCTCAGAAAAGTTAGTCGCCTTAGGAGGCGCTTGCTTAGGTCCTACTACCAATAATGTCACTAAATACAGGGCCATCATTGAGCTTTTATGGGATGCTTTGTCACATTGTCTCACATAGCTGGAAGTCTGACTAGACTCTCAATCGGGCTTATTAGGTGTGGAACCCTATTCTATTACGTGAGTTTATGCAAGTTAAATTATTCGAAATAAATTTTGAGTTCATTACATTCAATCATATTCCAAGAAATCAAAATTCATCAACTGATGCGTATGCTAATTATATCTTGGATTGGCATTTAACACATTTTACATAAAAATATATAGCAGACACATTTAAAAAGATTTGTAAATAAGCCGGCAATATATATATATATGTGTGTGTGTGTGTGTGTGTGTGTGTGTGTGTGTGTGTGTGTGTGTGTGTGTGTGTGTGTGAATATCTATCCATATAGATAGGTCAAGTCTCTGATACTCAAATCCAGTCATAACTGTATAATATACAAAAAATTTACAAAATATGGATCAAAGTCCATCAAATGCTCCTAGGTCTATGCTTGACCGCCATGGTCACTTGGACAACCCTGGTCCCCCCAATCACCCTACACTCGAGCTTCTTCGGCCTCCTCAGCTGCAGCAGCCTCAACAACATCTATGTACACAGGTACTGCTCTGGCTACTTGTCTCAGAAGGTGTATCCAGACAAGTGGTACACCAACCACTAGCTCCTGCATGATGGCTGGGATGTGCTCAATTCGTAAGGTAGGTAATTTATGGTTAAGCCTGGTCAGCTTCCCCTTAATAACCCTAATCAAGCCCTGGTCCTATCCCAAAACAAGATGCACATACATGAGTGGATGCCCAGCAGGGTGGAGTTGTCCAATATCTACATTTTGACATTTTTAAAAGGATTAGAACACTTATACATATGTATATATCTCTATAATTAAAATTCATAAAAATTTTAAAATTTTGAAAATAAAAATTACCTAACTCTCCCCATGCTCCTCCTGGAGGGAGGACGAGGTCGGCATCACCTCGGAAGTCTAATCTAACATATGGAAACTGGTCCAAGGCTGGCAACTGTCGCTCCCACCAAAAGTAGAATTCATCATCATAAACAATCTGGACTGATCCACCACTTCTCTGGCAGAGGAAGATATCTCCCCACCTACTCAGCCTAGGCTGACAGGGAGAACGAACTAGAAATGGTAATGCAGGACTCAAAATCAACACTCTCTCAAAGAAGAAGGCTACTAATATACTGGAATAACCAAAATTATTCCTCCTGCCTCTTTTGCAGTCAGAGAGCTGTTTTCTCATAATCAGGATCACTCCCGAGCACCAGTCAAATAGGGATCCCTGCATACAGTCTACTGCTAGTATCATCGGGTTCCCCCTTGTGATAAACTGACAATGAAATAGACATCCTCTGATGTAATCTCTGGAGACTCACCTTGAACGTCAAACATGCCCAAAGCATGATCCCAATAGTCTATCAAGAACTCTAACAGGTGGGCATTTGTCTGCATAGGTGAGGCACAAAAAAACTTTAATAACCCACTTTGAAATAAAACATTTGCTGTGGGGGCATCTTGAATAGATTCTTAGTCCATGTCTTCATGTTCCCTCTCCCTCCACTCAAGAACCATCTTTCAATATAATAAACAAGTAATTGCAAACCTTTAGATTCATATAAAATTTGAAAATTGTCACCCTATACATTGTTTTTCTACCTCACGCAGCGTACGCAACTGTCTTTTAGGAAATTCGTGTACTGTACACGACTATCTTTCAAGAAACCCACATATAGAATGTGTGCACAAGAATATTAACATATCATACCAGCGTACACAACATCCATGCTTTGAGGGCACTTAAAAACATGAACTAGGGCTCAAAATTAACAATTGCTTGGATAAAATGATAGATCATGGAGTGTAGTTTTACCTGACACTTTTCGTTTTGGGAATGGTCCACCGAATCGTCCACACCAAGCAATCAAAGGTAGAGGTAAAAATTGTCTTTTTATGGTTAAAAATCAAATGGTGAGTTTTTATTCATATTTTGAACTATTTATAGAAAAATTATTTTTAAAGTGGGGTTTTTCCCTATAGTTCATAATTTTTAAACTAATACCATCTCTTTTCTTCCATGTGAGAGGTTTATGGTCATCTTTAAGTTGTTTTTTGCTCATATAGGATGGTTTTTTTTCATTTCACATGCATTTTGCATTTATACATAATCCAATTTTATCCTAGCATTAACACTTCGACCACGGCCTATGGTATCTTTAACCATTAGCTCCTTGTATTTACCATTGTTCTTCCATGGATAGGACTTTTCTCTCATGAGTATCCTCATTTAGAACCTACTTATTATCTTCTGATACTCATGTTGCAATTGTCCTAGGTTCAGAGGAATATTTTTAGCTATTTTTTCACACCAAATTGAGCCTCATTTTGGTCTCTTTTTACAAGCTATCCCTTTATAGGACTCCCTTCCCTTATGGAGTTTCTTTAGGCCCATTTTTAACTCCTCAAAACAGACTTGACTGCTAAGTAAACTTGTCCTTTCAAGCTCGTTAAGAATATGTGAATGGGCATCCACATTGGAGGTAGGTCATCCCTTTCTTGGACCATGTGGAATAATACGAGAAAGGATCACTCTCTTTTCTACAGAATTGAGAAGAGTATTCTTAGGTACAGGTTTATCACTTTTCCATACTTGAGGGACTAAACTTATGGAAAAGGAACTCCCAGTATGAGCTTAGTTTTCTCTTTTTCGTGCTCTAGACCTAAACATGAAAAAGATTCCAAGTGTATTTTATGTCTTTGTCATGCTTGTTAAACACCAAGAACAAAGCATCGAGTTTATTGTTGTAAGCCCCATTTCTTGTACTGAAATGGATCTTTTTGAGTGATCTTGATTTCCTTCACACTCGTAAAACTCAAGCTATATGCTGCTCTCGAAGGAGCGTTGGGTAGGTGGTAATTTAACCTTTTGCAGACCTCCCTCACTAAGTATGAAAAAGGTTCACCTTTTCTTCTACGGAAGTTAAGAGAGTTCTTATGTGGTATGTTTTATACTTTTCCGGCCTCAGGAGACTAAATTGGACAAAAAAGGACCCCCCTGGAGTCTTCTTTGGAGTTTTTCAGACTCTCTAAACATGAAAGCACCAAGTGAGTATGTACTAGTTCGGGCTCATACAATACATGAATCAGTGACTCTATCAAGCATTATTCCCTCTTCTCTTCAAGCTTGTTAAAAAATGAATAGGTAGACTCGAGTTGACTTTCCCGGACTCGTTAAAATTTAATAGGGAAGGTAAGTAAGAAGTTTTCTTTTGGTTCTCAGTCAATGGCAGCATGTCCTCCTTGAACATAGCACTCTCTGTTTTTTTTTATACTCATGTCTTAGTGTTCACTTTCAGTTCAACTATTACTTCAAGTTTCTTACTCCTCCTCTTGTTAGTTTTACCTGGGGAATATGATCATGTCTCCTACATGATAAATAAGTCTAGTTGTACTATCTATAAACTTAAAAGCTACCTTTGTTCATCTCTGTGTCATGCTCACTGTTCAAGGACTTAACCCTGTGTCTGATATATATCCTGATTCCATCATTGTTGTATCTATTACTACTTATGTCTCCCTTCCTTTACCTAGCTCCTAGTCACTCTTGTGATCTTTTGGAGGACTTATTTCCTTCCTTATCACAGTATGGTTCTACATCAGCACTTCCTGATGACGAAGACCTAGAGTTTTGACGATCATACCTTAGGATTCACTTTCATTTTTGTGAATTACTTTTCTTCCGTTGTCAATTATCACCTATTATTTGACAATATGATGAATCCTATCCATGTTCGACTTCAATAACATATATTCACATGGCTTGGATTGTACTAGTTCTTTGGGATTTTTTATGAAGACCTTAGTTTCACATATATGGACTAAGTTGTGCAAGATTATGTTGTGGTTACTTACACAGCTTCCAGATCTTTGAAGATTCATCATTATTGTATATTGTGGCTTCAATCCACCTTTGTAATATATGTGGTCTTGTACCCATACTATATGATGTACTCAAATATTGTAAAGGAGCTAATGTTCCAGTATATTGAACATAGAATCCTCAGATATGACTTTGTATATGACATTATTATGTATTTGTTTCAGGTACTACCTCTATTCCATTGGACTTTTGAGTTCTCCAAGATTAAGATTATAATGTATTTCGACCATCGCTTCCCTTTGACCTCACACATTAGGGGGCATCTATTATCAACCGAAATGGCACTTCTCCATCCGAGTGCCGACATTCCTTATGTTGGTACACAAAAGGACATTTTAGGATTGAAGTTTTCCAAAACACTATAGATGGGCATGACATGAGATGCATTTACCCTTCAACCAGCTTGCCATATTATTTTTCTAGTGATGATTGGTGTATGCGACTATTTTCATTGAAACTCCTATACGCACGTGACTATTCTAGTTGACAACTTGCGTGTTGTATGCGACTATCTCCATTGTAACCCATGTACATCAGCATACACGGGTTTCTGTTGGGAAATAGGGCAGACCCAGGTTTTATACCTTTTACTTTGCACCAACAAAAGACCCACAGTGTTGGCCCTTTCGGCAACAACCTGCGCGCAGGTTGCAGTCTCACCCGAAACAGCTATGGGGTGCCGCAGAATCAGGTTTATGCAAGTAGAAGAGGGATATTACTATACCTTTAGCCTTTAATAAGTTATAACCAATTAACACAGAGCTCTGACATTCATATATCTAACTTCGCAGATAAATAAATAAAAAGTGACTTGCTTAACCCTTTACTGGGAATTCACAGCGAAGCTAATTGTTAGCAGCGATCTTACTTATCAGATATATACTTTTATCAATGCATAAAGAACATAACAAAACACAAGCACAAGAACCACAACACCAGATATAATGTGGTTCACCCCCACTGTAGGGGATACATCCACAGAACTGTGTTTTATTCAACTCTTTACAAAACCACAGTTCTGATCTGCGCACTCAGCTGCAGATCCCTTCAAGTCCTTAAAAGCCGCGCACACAGCAGAAGGCCTCTGCACACACAGCTGCAGAGGTCGTCCATGCACACAGCTGGGACTTAACCTTTTCTTACAACAATAGCAGCAATTCCTTATACATCAAAAGCCTAACCTCTCTTCTTTACGCAAGTGCCTATTTATACAACGCACTATTTACAAAAACATGGATTCGAACCATGGGCACCATGAACCCTAAACCCTGGAATTAAACCATGGGTTGATTACAAAAAGGGGCTTTGACTTAACCATGACACCCCTAAGACTATTTTGAGTCGCAACTCCACTTACAAAACTTCCCCAAAACCCGTGTAGTTACCAAAACTAAAGACCTTTAAGGCACGTGTCCCAACAAGACCCTAAGACTCACTAGTAGCCTGTCCCGGGACACTCTGCTGCTCTTCTGGCAGGAGAACTTTGTCCTCGAGGATAGTGAACTATTTGTTGAGGCCCCGCATGATATTGCCGGTTGCTTGCTCCTTGTCGACCACCTCCTGCAATACCATGGCTGATGTTTCATTGACCTTTTGCTGCGCAAATGCTTGGTATTCCTTCAGAACTTGAAGTTGGATGTCCACAGCAGTACTTAACTCGAAAGCTGCGCTGATAAGTGGCTGCATATCATTTTCCACTTTTGTTGCTTTCACTCTACACAACTCAATTTTCTGCTGGAGTTCATTGCTTCGATTTACCTTGAGAATTTTCTCCATAGGTGGTAAAGTCTTAATTGCTGCTTTTACTGCATCCAACTCTGTTTGTCGCTGCCTGATGGCTTCTTGCAGCTGTCCAACTTCTAGATGTTCCTGCAGGGTAGTCCAGACCTCAACACTTTCTTCCAACAGTTTTGTGGCGCTGCCCACAATATCTGAAATTTTTGCTGTGGATGCTTGAATGTCTGCACGACGCTGTTCTTTTACCTCAGGTGGAATTTCCGGAGGGATGCGATGTTGAAGCTCCGCGATTTGGGTCTCATGTTCTGCTTTGAGCTTCTCAATTTCACTGCAAGACTACTGTGTGTAGTCTTTCAGTCTGACTAATATTTGTTTTGGTTCTTCCACCAGCTGTACATCGAAGTCAGGGAGACTTCGACATGCTTCATCCAAAACACGTACCAGTGTAATCTGCTTATTCTCTGCATCTCTCTTTTTGTGCTCCGCAGCCTCCAACTATGTTACGAGGTTATCCTTCTGTTTCCTGGTATCCTCCAACTGTTGTTACGAATAGTGATCCCGTACCTGGAGTTCCTTCGCGATAGCTGACTGGCAGAGATGTAATTCCATCATGGTCGTCTTAGTGTAATTGATCCCTACTATCATACTCAGTTCTGCGCGAGATGCTGCCTCAGTTACGATAAGGGCAGCAGTTGATACTCGGCCCTTGTTTTCACGAATTGGCCATTGCCTTAGGTCGGGCTGTGCACTTACTGGGGTGCTGCTGTCTATAGCGTCGGTCACCGATTGTGCTGCTAAGTCCTTCAGCTCCGATATGTGCTATGTGACAACATTGATGGCATCCAAATGTATAGCTGTAAACTATGACCATTTCTTGGTAAGAACTTATATGGACTTCGACAAAGCCTCATCAATCTCCTCGCTTGTCAAGCTGGGTGTGTCATCGATATTCTTATCCTTTGACGCCTTCGCTTTCTTTTGGGGCTACGGTTTGTCCACTTCCTCTACTTCTGGTGTCTTGCGCTTATCTTGCCTATTAGGGTCTAGGGTAGTATTGACCGAGTCCTGTCCTTCTTCTTCGTCGGTTTCCCCTTCTCCACCCTGGTTGCTGTCATTCTGCTGCGACTCAGTCTATTCCTCGTTGTCTTCTAGGGAACCTTGCTGCTGTGGGTGACTAGGGCCTATGCCCACATTGGTAACTATGGGGACCGAAATGTGAGGTTTTTTCCCTACATCTTTCAACCATTCAACCAGCCAGTGCTGAACTACTGCCCAGATATCATCCTTAGTGACTACATATGGTAGCTTGAACCATTGATGCTGTTGATCTGCATGAACCTGGATGAAAGTATGATGCATGTTGGCGCTGAAGGTGGTTGCGCCAGCATATTGAGAGAATAACTCCTAACTGAGCCATGGGGTTTTTGCGATCTGATACTGGATATCCATCATATAAAAGGCAAATACATAATTTGTCATCTATTGGTGTGCTTTATCCTGTGAAACCCACAACGATGCATACCTGGCTACGGTAGACATGTGCTCTGGTGCATCAGGAAACTGTGCCTCCATAGGTTCTCTCCATCCTACCAGTGTGATGAGGATGAGAAACCATGAGTAATGGAAGGGCCTACCTTTCTCTTGCACGTCGCGAGCGTCCTCCAGGAATTTCTTCGCAATATATTCTACCCAGTTGTAGCTATAACCTTCGGTGCAGTTTATAGCAATTATGATAACCAGGGCAGGTACTTCAGTTGGTCTACATTTCCGTATGACTTTTCATGCTAAGAGTTCGACTGTGAATCGAATATGATGTTCCTGAATCGTGGAAGTGTGATACCCACGTTTTCCCTTTGTCAGGCCAAAGCGTTCCTTCATGGTTTGTGCGAGCTTCGTATCCTCATGCTTCGATGGAAATTCGGTCCCCGGATTAGGCCCTGCTATTGGTAAACCAATGATCCTCTGAATGAGCTCGCCATTGATAGGGATTTTCTTGTCTCCTATCCATAGGTGGCCGTCATGAACAAGTGCTAGCAGCTGCTTGACCACTAGGGTGACCTGTGGGCCGTGACCAAAATGGGGAACATCGAGCATCTTCAACAGACCAGCTTGATCCAAGCTGGCAGCCCATTGTTTGACTTCTAATAATGTCACGTCGGTCTCATTGCACTTGACAAAGTGCAAATACATGCTTGGTGTGAACTGGGGAAACTTGCTACGATCGCTGGTATCATGGTCGGAATACTTAAGCCGGTCTATCTTTCCTATCATAGACCCAACCAGCTGCACACCCGGTGGCAGTGAAGGGGTGCTTATTGTGAACTGCTTGTTCCTCCAAGGTGGTTTAACTCCTGGTCGAAGAGGCGGGACATATGGTGGCCACCGCGGTGCAATATTATCCTCTTGGTCACTTGGGATGTCTACTGAACCAGGTAGATCCATTCTGGGATCGTCCGATGTTTGCTTGGATTTTTTGCGTCGATCTTCGTTTCGCTTAGAATGAACTTCAGGCTTGAACTGTTTCCTGGCAGACATTGTTTGCATTGGTGGAGTCGGTGTTGGTAGAGTCTCCTCACGTGCTGCAGGTGCAGGTGGGGGGTAGAAAATATTCTGCAGCCCTGTCTATTAAAATTCTCCCAATAAGTCATGAAGTTCTTGATCGACAGACATAAGTTCAATTATGAAACTGCGGAATGTGATTTTCCCATGTCTGGTTGTCTTCTTATACAATCCATCAATCAAATTGGTCATAAATAGGCATTGAAGGCACCAAATCCGATAGAGATCCTGCTTCCACGGCACTAGATTTTGGCGGATATCCTTAGGACAGGAAATTAAGGCCATTAAAGTACTGGTGCCGCCAAATCGACAGTGTTCCAATGGTCGGCTTTTGTGCTGCGGCGCAATCAGTACCACAGCTACATCACAATAAGGACCTTCGTCATGATAATGAACTTCGGCATATGCAGGCAAGCTCTGCGACCAAACTGTGAGCTTCACTCCCTTAGCATTTTGTACCGGCCAGCGAGGGCGGGACTAGGTTATTTATTTATCATGAGACACATTAGTGTGTCGAGGCCCCACCTCCATGTACCGATTTTTGGCTACAGGTTCTTGGGTATGAACAAACCTAGGTACCCCTTCATATCATACTCCCTTATCTGCACATTCAATCTCATTTCCCTACCAGTTCTTCGAACACGATTAATAGTTTTCTCCTTATCAACTCTTCTCTGAGGTTCACAAAAAGCAAGACCTTTTTGCAACTCCTTTAAAGCATTCTGATCCCTCAAGAGTTTCATACATCTTTGTAAAAAGGAGGATAGTGTACTTACTTTATTTGTCGAAGCATCTTGCGGCTGCGACTCCTACTGATGTTGCTGCATAGGTACTACTACTGTGCTTGGGTCAACAAAGTCACGCTTGGCCTCCATGGCTATCTCTTCGTCTCTTTCATTATCAAGTGCTGGGACTCTCTCGGGGGCCTCACGAACCCACGCCTCGGTAGGCTGTTGCGTCATGGCTCCACTCCGTGTAACAACATTAATGGCTGGGGCAGGTCTTTGCTCGACAAAAATCAACTAAACATTGTGGGTAGGGCCATTATTTCTTTCCTGGATCTTAGCTATCAGCTGTGGACACTGCTCGATCACATGATCTACTACGCGGCAATACCGACATGTCGTAGTGGGGTTCCGACAGTCCCTAACTAAATGCCCGGCTTGGTTATAGTTGTAACACAAAACCTGGCCTCTGCCTCTTCCTGCCATACCACCACGACCACGACCTCCAAAAGCACCTCAACCGGATGCACCCCCGTGGTAACCATAACCATCATTACTCTGTCCCTCATTTTGCACCCAGTAGGCATCATAGGTTTGCTCTCTCATGAGGTCATAACTGTGAAACTCATCTTCATTATGTCCTATGGACTTACAGAACTTGCAGTATGGGTTATTGGGAACTTGTACACACCTCTGGAGGAAATGGCAGTTTTCAGGCCGATGCTGGCCAGTTGTTCGACAGATTTCATAGTATAGAACAGCTGGGTTGAGTGGGTTTGGTGCACCAGTATTCAGGTAATTTATTACCACAGGGCACTGTTCCCTGTCGTGACCTTCTGTCCGACAGTGTGTGCACCAAAACTCTTCGCGACCGGTTTTTCCTTTTTTCATATTGCGAAGCTCCAGAGCCATTGCAACCAACTACACTTGGATTTGAACGATACCAGAATTATCTTCAACAGGGGTGGTCTCAAGTTTCATTGTGATTTCCAGAGCCTCCTGCTGGTCAGCAACCTTCTGTTGCATGAGTGGAGTTCGGATATGTGGTAACAATGCTGCAATAAACCATTCCTTGTGCTACGCAGGTCCAATGGTGAAACTGACTTGGTCTAGTAGAACTTTGAAGCTCTGATCAAAGTCCCACACTGATTCACCATGCCGCTGCTGAATCTCTTTCAATTCAGTGATACACTGCGACTCTGATTTGGGCTTCTTAAACTCTTTGATTATTGCTGCTTTAATATCATCTAAAGCATGACTCTGAGTACTAAAGAATTTCATGAACCAGGTCAAGGCCCAGTCCCTGAAAGAAGTAACGAGCTGTGTCTGTCTGACATCTTCATCGGTAATGTTCTTAGCGTGCCACACTACTTCACATAAGAACCAGAACTGCTCTGGGTCCTCTGATCCAGTTCCTTTGAAAATAGGGAGCTTAATATCATCAATCATGTGGGCCATAGCAGATCTAGGGGGGTTGGGAGGGGGGCAGGAAGTAAGCGAGGGGAATTTACTGGGGTGGATTGACCTTCGACAGGAATGCTCAGGCTAGGGTGACTTTCAGACTGCGATGGATTTTCAGGGATAACCGAGTTGTGCAACAGGATTACCGGAGGGATTCCAACCGAAGGGTTTTCTTTAGGGTCTAATTCGTCAGGATTTACAAGGGAAGGCTCGGTATCCTGACCTAAGGAATAGGATCCAAAATCTCTCTTGTACCTTTTCCCACTTTGTAGCAAACCACTTTGCTTAGCGAAGGTATTGTCACTTGCAAACATATGTTATTAATACAAAATCTAACAGTCTGATTCAATCAGTAATATTCCTTTTTTAGCCAATAGAATTTTAATGCTTAAACTAAATGAATTCAAAAGCTTACCCCTTGGTCCTTGGAAGAACTGTCGCTCGGCTTCACTAAAGGAAGTGCTCGTTTCGATGGCGAACTCCGTCACGAAGGCCTCAAGGGTCCGCGTGGAAACTGCCCTTCGCGGAAGTTCATCCTTCTCTCGGCCAACCTGAATAACCACTGGTGGAACTCTATGTGGATACTACCAAAGAAAATTTCATAAGCATCACAAAAAAACATAACTTTGTAAAAAGTCACTTGCACTATGACGTGGATTTTTGTTCTCTTGCTCAGCGAATTTTAGATAAGTCTCATCAAGCCAATCACCAATTTCCTTCACAGAGGGCCTCCAGAAAATAGCCCTCGAGGTACGACGTAAACCCCTCTTGAGCAGATACTGAGTTCAACCAGCAATGGAACCAATTTGTTGGGCAATAGGGCAGACCCGGGTTTTATACCTTTTACTTTGCACCAACAAAAGACCCACAGTGTTGGCCCTTTCAGCAACAACCTGTGCGCAGGTTGCAGTCTCACCCGAAACAGCTATGGGGTGCCGTGGAATCAGGTTTCTGCAAGCAGAAGAGGGATATTACTGTACCTCTAGCCTTTAATAAGTTATAACCAATTAAAACAGAGCTCCGACATTCATATATATAACTTCACAGATAAATAAACAAGCAATGACTTGCTTAACCCTTTAGTGGGAATTCACAGCGATGCTAATTTTTAGCAGCGATCTTACTTATCAGATATATACTTTTATCAATGTATAAAGAACATAACAAAATACAAACACAAGAACCACAACACCAGATATAACGTGGTTCACCCCCAGTGTAGGGGTTACATCCATAGAACTGTGTTTTATTCAACTCTTTACAAAACCACAGTTCTGATCTGCGCACTCAGCTGCAGATCCCTTGAAGTCTTTAAAAGCCATGCACACAGCAGCAGGTCTCTGCGCACACAGCTGCAGATCTTCTAATCACTTACAAAACCCTCTGTACACACAGCTGCAGAGGTCATCGATGCACACAGCTGGGAATTAACCTTTTCTTACAACAATAGCCTTAGCTTCGTAGCAATTCCTTATACATCAAAATCCTAACCTCTCTTCTTTACACAAGTGCCTATTTATACAACGCACTATTTACAAAAACATGGATTCAAACCATGGGCACCCCGAACCCTAAACCCTGGACTTAAACCATGGGTTAATTACAAAAAGGGGCTTTGACTTAACCCCAACACCCCTAAGACTATTTTGAGTCACAAATCCGCTTACAAAACTTCCCCAAAACCCGCAGAGTTATCAAAACTAAAGACCTTTAAGGCACATGTCCCAACAGTTTCCTTTAAGCAACTCACATGTCATATGCGGGTTTCCTATATTAATAGTTGCATACATCTCCATTCGACATTAAAAAATATAAATCACAATTAATGGATATTATTTGGACTTTAATCATTAACTACCCCAACCATCTCAACCTATTCAACCTTCAAAACCACTCTATTTCCCAAAGTATAAATAGAGGCCTTGGGGAGGGAATTAATCAATCAATTTTGGAGAGCAAAGTTATGCTGGTGGTATATCTTCAGAAGTCTTGGAGCAGTAGAACTCAGAGTCCTTTAGTTGCAGAGGAGTCATTGTCTCAGGAGTTGGGTTGTACTCTTATCTCATTCACTGATTGTTAATAAAGATAATTCTTCTTCCAACATTGTGTTGAGTCTCTTTCATGTATTATGGTTGATGAATATATTCGATTATGCACTAGATATATTGTTTATCTAACTTGTCATATATACATGTATAAGATTGTACTTGGAGAATTTTATCTTTGTAGGTGAAGGAATTGCATCCATGAAAGATTTGGAGAGAAGCATAGCAAAACAAGATCAAGCTTGGATCAACCATCGGTAATTGGGTGAGTCAAGTATTTCTTCCTATTTCCTTTCTGTACTTTATTAAAGCTAATTGTCTGCAAGGTTAGAAGTAAGTTGGTAACCAAGACCCTAGGTTACAAGGGTGTTTAATCCTGAACAACAATATCTTGATGAATCTAAAGGTTTAAAGCTAATCGAGATTAGAACAAAACAAATCATCATTGAAAGAAATGTCGAGTTCGATGAGCCTCTTCAAGAGGTAGAACTAGTGAGGGAGAAAACTGTTGTTTTCCTTCCAATTATACTGAATATTTGGAGGATGAAATTGGGGGCGTTGACTCTAATTTGGAACCTGATTTATAACTTATGATATATGATATCATTTACCAGCAAGAATCAAGCTCATGTTTAGAATCTGAAGTGCAAACACATCTCCCAACTTGGGCCAGACAGACACTTTCTTCCTTTGGTGACAACGTTGGAAATCTTGATGATCCAAGAAGAACCCGATCCGATTTCCAAAGAGCAGGTATTGCACTCTCTTGTCATGAATATTTGCTGTCTAAAACTTGTTATTTAATGATAATTTTATATCCTAATTCTTACTACCATGCTTGGAAATATCGAAGACAGCAAGCTTCCATGGACGAAGAGATGAATTCTCTTCAAAAGAATGCTACTTGGGAGCTAGTTTCTCTTCCTCCGAGGAGGATATTAGTTCAATGCAAGTGGTTGTTTCAGAAAAAGGTTGTTGCTGATGGGAGCACCTAAAAATATAATGCAAGGCTTGTAGAAAAAGGGTTATCCCAAGTCGAAGGAGAGGAGTACCATGATACCTTTGCATCGGTTGCAAAAATGGACTCCATCCACCTAGTTTTGGCATATGCGGCATCCAAGCACTGGGAAGTGCATCACATGGATGTCAAGTATGCCTTTCTATATGGAGATATTCATGAAGAGATATACATGAAGCATGCAGAAGGCTACATTTCAGATTCATCTTTGGTTTGCAAACTAAAGAAATCATTATACGGGTTAAAACATGTCCCAAGAGAGTGGTATTCCAAGATGGATGCTTCTTTCTCTCGCAAAACTTCCAAAGGTGTAAATCAGGTCCGAATGTGTATCTAAATCAGTATGATGGTAATTTTATTATTATTGTTTTATATTTTTATTATATCTTGATTACTGGTAGCACAGTTGCTTCCATTTAAGTCATAAAAACTGCCCTCCATGATGCATTTGCGATGAGCGATTTGGGGCTCTTGAAGCAATTTATGGGGCTTGAAATTGCCCAAAAATTTGATGGGATCATGGTTACTCAGTATAAATACATATTAGAACTGTTATTTATTTTTAACATGGCTGAATGTAATGCTTCTCCATTCCCTTTCCTTTCAGGGATCAACCTTGAAGAAGGAAACAACACTCCACCCATGGATTGCACAATCTACCACCAGCTGATTGGTAGCTTGCTTTACTTGACTCATTCTTGGACTGATATATGTTATGCTATGAATGTTGTATCAAGATACATGCAGCAGCCTCATGATATTCATTGGAAGGCAGCCAAGAGGATCCTCTAGTATATTCAGGGCACCAAGACCTACGACATTCACTTTCCTCCAGACTCTAAGCTAGAGTTGGTTGGTTACATAGATTTAGATTGGGATGGAGATTCTATTGATTAGAAGTCTACTTATAGTCTACATATTTGCTGGTCCAGCAAAAAGCAGGTCGCCATTGCATTGTCTTCAGCAAAGGCCGAGTACCGAGGAGCGGTGAATGCTTGCATCCAAGTTGTTTGGTTGCAAGGCATTCTTTTAGAGTTTGATTTTGATATTACTTTGTCCATTATCCTATTTTGTGACAATAAAAGTGCTATTAATATCTCCACATATCCAGTTACCAGCCAAACGACCAAGCATGTAGAGATACACATGCACTATATCAGGGAATTGGTGCATGATAGGACCATCATTCTACAATACTGACCTACTAATGAGCAGATTACAGACATATTCACCAAGAAATTTTCAGAGAATAATTTCACTTACCTACGTTCACTTTTTTGGGTGAGTTCATCAGGGTGATCAGATTACTTCTCCAGTGTTCAGCTTGAGGGGGGGGTTTTCCCACTAGGTTTTCCCTCTTTCCTCACTTAGATTTATTTTTTATCATTGTTTGAGTTACATTATTGTATAGGGTTACATGTGGCCTTTGTTTTTGGGGCCCTATAATTTCATGCATTTTATTTTTACTCCTCCTGAGTATAGCTTAAGGGGGGGTGTTGGAGTCATTTACCCAACATGCACACTTATTTGGTCAATTTTGGCCTATTTACCCACTATCCTAATTTTAATTGACTTACTTGGTATCATATGAGCACACTATGACATCATCATGAGCACACCCACACCCTCCTTTAGTCAAGAAGGTCAATCGTATCCTTCTCCTTCATTCGAGGAGGTTAACTGGGCTTCCTCCTTCCAATAGGGAGCATATCTGGGGTGATCTGAGTGTCATAAATGCACCTAATTGATAAATAATTATTACAATAAGTGACGATATGCTGTGAAGGTGTCTCCATTCATTATTTGATTATTTTTGGTCATTATATATGAATTGGTGCTAACACATGCGCCTACAACAACTTTTGATGACATGTGTCACTTCAATAACTCCATCGGAGCTACTTGGAGTTATGGATGCGTTACCTCCTTCACTTGGACATGTAGTTACATGTGATGAGTCACTTTCAATTAGACTCAGTCATCTATTGCACTCCAATTCAGTTAGGACATAGTGTGAGAGTTAGTTATTGATTAGTTCCATGGTTAACTATGTGTACTGATTGTGGTCGACATTTAGTTAAGCTACACCCATTCATTCAATTTGAATCACATCCTTTGGAATTCAAATTGTCTTGGAATTCATTCATCCTACATGACCATTGTATTGTACTATCATTATTTTATTGATTATATAGAGCTGCAACATTCTATTGCAACACCATTATGCCATTTTCAAGCTTAATTGTTTGAAATCTCTTATGAGACTGTGTTTTAGTCCCTAGATTATTGTGACAGATTAATACATGTGAAACACTTATATTATCAACAATCTCCAAATTTCCATTTTCTGGTAACTTTAGGAAATATGAAACATGTTGAGAACTAGCCCAAAATATGTTTCACAAGAATCTCCTTTGAACAAGTTCAATGAGAACATATAATTGCATAGCAATGAATGTTATATCGATGTGTTTCTCTTGAAATCGTTGACTCAACTTATTTAGTTTAGTCATAATATCAACAAGCAAATTGATGCAAAATTGAACTTGAAATATGGTTTCCATTTCACACACCTTTGCATCATCATGTTTACATTATTGTAATAATGTTGATGTGATTTTAACAAGCTTGTTCATAACCTTCTTCATAGAAATCCATCATATTTGATGAATTTGAAGTACTTCTAGCCTGTCAATTTGAAATAGGTCCAACAAACTCTTAAATTATCCATGCCTCTTTGTATATTTTCCTAGCCACGAAAAATACTTTATTATCTAATTTATCAATATAGCTAAATTCAAGAAAATAAATTGAAGCATCTATTATAGCTAAGGCCTCACGATGCGCTACACAGTGAATACATAGCAAATGCGGCACCTCACTAAGAAACTTAGATTCCAAATATTCACTAATTCCACATGAATTCCTCTCATAGATGAAGCTCCATCTTACCCAAAACCCACCATTTGGTCTTTTGATAACTTCATATCAGATTATAAACCCAATAGTGCTTCATACATGGATTGTGTTATGTTTGATTTCAAAAAGTCGAATAAATTTTTTCATGCGTGACCTTCTCCCTCCATCCATTAGACATGTAATATATGAAATCAAGCGTTTATCCATTTTTTATATTTTCTTTCATAAACCAGAATGGAATACAAAGGGCTAGAACAAATTTCTTCCTTTAACTTTTCCTAATAAACCTCTTTTGTTGCGAGTAAAAACTTTGTACCAGATGTGATATTAACATATGAAGAATATTCATTAGTTAATGACACATTAGGAGTTCCCTTATACATGTGCAGGTCACATAAGTATTTGTACAATTCTAAAGGTAAATCACTTATAGCCACAAAATACATAGCTTCCATAGCATTAATTATTCTACTTTATTCAATAGCCAACATAAGTTCAATGTTCTTTAGGATGGGAAAACATGGTTGTCTCGATTCATATTCTAATAGTTGGATTGAACACTCATGAGCCTTAGATGATGCATGGACATTTAATCTACTTAATTGGATTGTAATACTACATTCCCTTGCAAATGATGTCTGTTTTGAAATTAACACACCATAAAAACTTGATACACTCTTCAGGGTGATTCCATGAAGATGGGTAACACTTTTTGGCCAAATTTGGCGATGAAAACCTGATTTTTTACTCATGTGCTAGATAGAAGCCCTCAAAACGC
>LPNX010851622.1:37441-50252 GCA_001517045.1 Pseudotsuga menziesii
TATTAGTATCAACTCCGATCAGTTATGTGCTAGGAATGGCAAGGTTTACACCTTTGCAAGGCACAGTAAATTTTCCATTTGTTTGAATGAGGGCTAAGTTTTTTTTTTTAAGCCCTCGACCGAGGTATCTAAATACCTCATTCAAGGTATTTAAATACCTTGACCGAGGGTTTTTAAAGCCCACAATACCTCGGTCGAGGGCTTGACAAACAACTAAGGAAAAATATTATAAAAAAAATTCCTACAAAATATACTATTCTTCGTAAATAATTCTATATCTTCCTTTTTCTTTTTTCAGAAATTGAATAATCATTTTGTTTATCTTAGAGGTAGGAGTTATAGAAAGTCATTACAACAACAAATCCTTCTGGATGTTTGATGTTATAGAAGGTAATGATTTGCATATTTCACTATCTCAAGAATTTGTGATACCATGGTAATCTTTTCCATTTAATAGGAGGAAGAAGTCTTTTGTTCTGCACAACAACTACAAGATTCCTAGAAACCATATTAATCAAATTCATACTGTTGGTGGAAAGGAGATTCAAAATTCTAGTACTCAATTTGCATATTACAAATATGATTGCAAACCAACAAACGTTTGTGGGTGAGAAAAGGACATGGCTATTTCTCTCCAAGTGTGGGATAAACCACTGACAATTATGGGTGTTTCCCTTGATAGCATTGACACAACTAATTTTTGTAGTCAAAATGCTACTCTACTGGATACAAATACATATTTTTCAAGGGATCAATCTACTTATGTAGAAGAAGTCTCTTTTCAAAATGTTACTTATGGAATCTAGAAATTTTGCCAATGTTTTTTTGTAAAATATGATCTATAATTTTATAAATGGACTTGAAAACCTAGTATCAAAAAAACCACGCTAAGTTATACAAATTTTGTTCAATTTTGAAATAGATTCGACATACTATTCTCATTAAAAAAACCTATATCACAATATAAATAATCAAAACTTATGCAATAAAAATAACAAAAAAGAATGTTATGACTATGATTACAATCCTAATCATATGTACTCTCGGTTCACATAATGTTCATGAACATGAATATGGATCCTATAATGACATGGTGTCACAATTTGTAAGATACCATTCATGTGTGCAACTAGATACCACTAATATTTTTTTGCTTTGTTGACCCCTAAATTACCATTGATGTCTCATTTCCATATGTAAAAATCCAATTTATCTTTTGGTTTTAAATAGTTATTCTTTAATGAAATTATCAAAGCATTTTTTTATTTTGAATTGGAGAAGATTGTTGTTTTTTGATATCTCTCTCTCTCTCTGTATATATATATATATATAAAAGTTTGAAGGATCATTCCAACCACATGTAGAATGTAAGAAAACATTTAAAAAATAACAATAAACAATATGAAAATACTAAAATACATTACAAAAGAGATACATATAATATAACATGGTTCACCCAAGATGCGCTACCTCCACACATAAATTGTCAGTCCTTTTCCAACAAAATGAAGGGATACAACCTATAGCAACCCCGTTGCATTTCCTCTTCTCTCTCTCATAGTATCTCTCTCACAATCGTAGAGATTAGTTTTACAATGCTACAACACAATAAATAGTCGTATTACAACGTTTTCGTTTTATAGGGGAATTACCATGGGAAAATACCACGGGTCACCCAATACCATTGGCATGTAAATTGTTGGCCAACAAACATCCCAAAAATTTCTTTTGAAGGTGCTTCCACTGCACCCTCCTATTGGGAGGAGTGTACAGTAAAACTAGGGTAGACACATGGATGAACAATAACATCTCTGAATCTGGAATATCAGGCTCCACAACCAAAAAACCTGTATGTCCCAATATGGTCCTTAATAGTTTCATTGAAGTGGGTGGGGTTAATTCGATAATAATTGCAATCTTTGTAGGGTCCATTAATATGCCTTCTCGACAGACCACGTGACCCAACAAAATACCAAAAGAAGCATAGAAAATACACTTGTTCAAATTGAGAGAAATCATGAATTGTCGACACTGTTTTAACATCATTCTAAGACCCTCAATATGATCATTAACTGGCACATAGAATATCCAATCATCAAAGTATACCTCAAGAAACCTATGGATAAAGTATTTAAAAGACACTATTACTATTCTAGAAAATATAGTAGACACATTCTTCAGTTCGAAGGGCACTATTGTATATTGCTAGCAATCCCATTCTATTGCAAAAAGTGGTTTTGTATCAATCTTGTTCTAAGATCCTTATTTGATGGTACCCATAGAATTTGTCAGTGAATGAGTACACTTCTTGACCTCCTACTCTCTCCAATACTTCATTTGTGAAAGGTGTAGGAAGTGGATCATGCATACAAGCATTATTCAGTTTCTGCAGGTCAACATAGATATAGACTTCACTAGTGTTCTTGTATTGAAAAACCATATGGTTGATCCATTATGAATCCTCAACAAATTCTATAATTCATGCATCTTGCATTTTGTCTAACTTTGTCTTGACCTTCTCCTTATATTGGGGATTTAGTCTGTATGACCGCTACTTGATAGGCTTTTCCTGGTTTTAGGGGGATCTTCATTTCTCCTAGATTTCCGACAATCCCCTTCATTTTCGAGAATTTAGTTGGAATAAATCCTGGAATTCGTGCATTAAATCTATAATATTTTGTATTGTCTCAACATCCTTATAGTCCCTAATATCGGAACACTTTGAGTTCTGCAGGGAACCAATATTTACCTTCTTTATTTTGAGAGGTTTCGAAAATTGATCACTTGATAAGACCGATCGCTCCACTGCTTGACTACCCTCATGTTCAAGAATATGTATATCACTTGGATCATCATCCTCACCCTCGCCAATTATGTTATAACACTCCATCCAGCTCTGAATTGTTTCACTATTCTGAGGAAAAATTGACATAGGAACAGGAATGTCTTCAAAAATCTTGGTTTTGGTAATTTGCAGCGCAACATCAACCATTGGACTGTCATCAATAAAGAAAAATGTTTGTGTGAAACTAGTGGCTATATTTGGGCCATTCTACAATTCCTCGATGCATCTTAACCAATGTATACTATTTTATTAGTATTATGTTAAAAGTGTGTATAAACAGATGAACGCAATCCTATTGCAGCGACATCCTCCATGTTGCACAAAAATTTTCAATACGTTCGACAGGATCCATCAATCTCGCATATTTCTGGCCAATGTAAAAACAATTTCATCAAATCTAATTTCCAACAACCTTCGACATTGGGACCATTCTGAAATAGATTCCTTGTGAGCAGCCCACCACCTCGATGGTGTAGCCTCTAACACAACATCTAGGGATAACAAAAGTTGAGGATCTAGTACCCAGTCTTCAAAGAACAAATTAATTGTGGATTTGTAAGTCTCTATAATATTTACTTCTCTCATTTTATAATTAATAAAAGAACAAAAAATCCTTTATATTAAATGTATAATTTGTAATGGGTCATAAAAATTGTAGAAAACAAGGCATGGAGTGGAGCCAATAGAAGTCTCATTGATAGAAAGAAAATAAATTTGGTTTTGAAAGAATGTGGATCATTCATGACTCAATTATTTCTATGGTATGCCACTTTTCAATTTACATTCATATATACCATCTATTTTATTTTTCATTATTCTCGGCAATGTAGATACATATTTTAGATTTATGTGGTTGGTTGTATTGCTAGAATAGTTTTCTAGATAATTGTCAGTAGCCATTTTTACTGTCGATGTTTCATTTCCCAATCAAGAACCATCATCAAGATAAGAAGTCATCATAGAAAATCGGCTTCAATGGATTCATTAATATGTTTCTATGGTTTTAGGTTTAATGTATTTTTAATAGAATAAGGTTGGATGATATAATAATTATGTAATTTTAACTTAGGGTTAAAATTAATTATTACAAGTTTTATAAGTTTACTCCCATAATAAAGCTAAGTGACAATTTTTCGTTTTTATTATTTTTTATGTTTATCTAATTGTATAATATTAGATAATTGTATAATATTAGGTATGATAATTTAATGTAAATTTTAACCATTTATTTGATCTTTCTATTATATTTATGATTATCTAAAACTTATCATTTTTATTTATTTGAGTTTAATAATTAAAATGATTATAATAATGTGATAATTGTGATCTTTATAGGGTTACTTGCCTGTGTGTGGGGGCTAAAATTATTTAAAGGTCACAATAATGACTTTATTATAATCATTTTAATTATTAAAATCAACTAAATAAAAATTCTATGATGAAAATAATCGTTAATATAATAGAAAGATCACATAAATAATTAAAAATTACATTAATAATTAGATAAAATTATCATACCTAATATTATACAATTAAAATTATACAATTAGATAAATATAAAAATCAATAACAACAAAAATAATGTTAACTTTATTATTTTAGTAAACTTATAAAACTTGCAATAATTAATTTTAACCCTAATTTACATTACATAATTATTATATCAATCACCCTTATTATAATAAAAATACATTAACCTAAAACCTTAAAAGCCTACTGATTAATCCATTAAAGTTGTCATACACCTAAGACACCGAATATTTATTGTTTTAAAGACCTTCACTTATTATTTTTGATATTTTGACTAAGTGAGGTCAAAATAAATGTAAAAAAAGTATTCATTATTAAATAATTAAAAATTGAGAGAATCAAAACTGAAGTAGTTGTTTTAGAGTGTTTGATGACCCACAAGGGGGAGTAACAAGTGTTAAAAGAAAAGCCCAAGTGGGAAAATTGCTAAATGAAAACTCAAGTGATGCAGGAGACATCGTCCCTCAAATCCGGTCGAGACTCATTATGGAGTATAATAGAGCACTGGCTCATAAATGACCAATTCCTAGGAAAACTACTATAACTATTGAACCCATTGAATGAACATGAGCATTAGTGTTGAGCGAGGAGCTATGGAATTTCACTAATTTTGTAACTCCCAGTTTTTTAGCGTTGATCATGGGCTCTAGATAAGTTCTAGGAGTTACTAAAAAGAATTAATTATGTTGAGTGAAAATGACTCAGATAAAACATTGATCTCATATTACTTATTCTTAAGTGATTAAATGAAATTTTGAATTTCTGTATCTCATCAAGTACTGAAGAACTACCATGTTATATGAGAGAATCCAACATGCAAGAAGGCTTAGAGTTTCCAAACCTAGTTGACCTAACCCCTACCTGAAGGCCTTATTAAAGAAAGTGTCATATGTTTAGGGATCATGCTATATGATACCTAAGGACAAAATGTTAACAAATGATATATATAAGTATATAATTTATACATGATATGTATAAAGAGTAAGCATAGGAATAATACTAATACCTATAAGAAATAAAGAAAGGATCCATATGCTATTATTATTACTAATGATAATTAAATATTAAAATACCTAAAAGAGTCCAAATAGGAACTAGTCAAAAGTTCCTAAGTTAAAAATTAAAAGTACCGAAATTAAATAAAAAAGGATTAAATCAAGAAATCAAATGATTCTTGATCTAACTGCCTCTTTGACTGAAAAGACTTCCTATAAAAACCAAAGCCAAAGAGAGGCTTGGGGATCTTTTTTCATTACATAATTCTACCTGATTGTTCTCAAGAGAGTTCTTGGAGAACATTTTCCTGAGAGGAAAAAAAATTGATTCAGAACCTAATATCCCAGATAGGGAAGCCTTACCTTAGGATCTCTAAGCTACTTGCATGTTGGAACCAACTTGAGGGGATCCAGATTGAAACTAGGAATGGTTTCGGGTCATTGTTGGGTGGAACATGGTAGTTACCTAGTTATTCGGTTATCTATAGAGAGGTCAGATTTGTTTGTGAATTTGTTAATGATGAGTATTTGAGTGTGTAGGTTTTCAGACTTTAAAACAACTTCATCTTGCAGGTATGAGGTTCTTGATTTTTCCATTGTATACTACACATTTTTTATTATGAAAAGAGTAGATTGAATTCTGAATGAATATCTAGTAACCAACTACTATAACTAGGTTATATTTTTTGCACTACTTATTTCTTCACTTAAAGGTTAAAATCATTGTTCATTAACAGATGTATTTCGTTATCAAATCTTAGGTTATCTTTTCTTTCTTTTAACCAGGTTATCCTAATATATTTTATTCATGATGAGATAAAAACCATTAGTGCTATCTACTGGAGGGTTTTTTTTTCTATTTCATTTCTGTAATTTATTTCGTGACAATTAATTCCAGTTCAAAACCTAGGTCTTAACTCTGTTAGCAGATTTCATATTGCCAGGAGGCTTATTCTATTTATAATAAACCAAACTACTATATCCAACTTTGATTTAAATTAAAAGCATAATATTATAAGACTAAACTATAATAAATCATTTCCATTTTCTAAATAAAATGACATCGTATTCCAAACCAACGAGACCTCTAAGGTCTACGGGCATGAATTAAATAAATCAAAACCATATTAGGTTTACCAACATCATAAAGAATCATAGATAATCTAAAACAAAATGCATTAACACATATCATATAAATCAAAAGGTTGGAGGATCGAATCCTATTGGCATTTATTCCAAACAAATATAAACTACACACACATCATTTACAATGCACATAGCCTAGGATCGAATCTAGCAAGATCATGATTTAAATGGTCACATTCCAAAAATGGCTAGCATCGAATCCCGTAAGGTTCGATTCGTCAGCTTCTATCAAACTGTAATAGATTGCAACTATTTTCACACAGTCTACGCTAAATACATATAAATACAAAAATAATTAACCATAAATTCATTTTTGTTTCCTTTTCAACAAATCCCTATACTAATACCAAACAAAATACACATGTTGAAAACCGTACTCCAACATCTTCCACACAATATTATAAACCCCAATGTTATATGCTGCAATCATTTTGTGTCTCACGATCAAGATACAAAGCAATAATCGAGTAACATGAACCATAAGAGTAAAACCCATTGTCTACGCTAGCATAGAAATGACATCCATTTTGCAAGGATAAACCACAACTCACAACCATCCCCAAAACTTAATACGCAAACAAGTAACATAATCGTAAATCACTATAAATCCACATTTCACTAAAATACCTACACAGTCACTAAGCTAAAAGGAAGGAGTGCCATTGCCAACAAAGGCATGGCTCCAAAGCCAACAAATTATGTTAAATACCGAAACAAGAATTTAAACTAAAAACATAAATTTACACATAGTCAAAACCTTGCCAAGATAGGAATCATATCCACAATTTATACACAGCAGTGGATGCATTACAAATAACCACTACAATTTATATTATAAGTAAAATCTACATAGTCATATTTCCAAGCCAATGCACCATTGCAAGCAACGGTGTTTCCACCATTTTCAAAACTCAACATTATAAACAAAATGAAGATTGTGTAATAATCACCACAGTCACAATGTTAACGCTATAAACCCAAAATTATTACAGAGCAGAGTCATGGTAATCATGGCCTGAAGGTGCCAAACCCAAACCCAACAACTTAAACCCGAAATTTCTTATGCATATCTGATGCCTTTCATTTTTACAATAGACATGTACACAATCAAAACCCCTAACCCACAAAACTAATTCATTCATCAAATGACGAGCTTAAAGATTTTTCAAAACACCCATATGCAGAGGAATACGTTTAGGCTTGTTTTATACAAGGCTTAGCCATGAAGGGTATTGCGTCGACAACCAGACAATACCCATGAACCATTCAAGGGAAGCATTCTACCTGTAAACAAAGGACAATGAGATGTGAGAAGTATGCCAATCCTTCAAGACAAAACAAAAATAAACAAACATTGGAAACCAGGTGAAGGACATACCTTCCAACACACAGATGCAATCCATACCTCACACCATGATACATACAAGAGAACCGAACAAAGCTCACCCAACGAAATTTCAAATGACACATTCTTCCATGATTGTCCAAGCTTAGGGCTTGAGACCCCCAACTCCCAAGGAGCATTTACTTCGCCACCCTATCCACCACTACGTCGATTTTTATCCCCATGTCTCTAGTTCTTAAACCTCAAATCATGTTTTGGAAATTGTAAAACCTTGCACATTATAACCCCCATCTTTGGCATCGTGAACTTAGGGTAAATTCAAGTTTCATGGCAAATGAAATATGC
This sequence comes from Pseudotsuga menziesii, assembly GCA_001517045.1. Taxonomy (NCBI): domain Eukaryota; kingdom Viridiplantae; phylum Streptophyta; class Pinopsida; order Pinales; family Pinaceae; genus Pseudotsuga; species Pseudotsuga menziesii. The sequence goes on from LPNX010851622.1 coordinate 45,648, forward strand.
CATGAATGGCTTATAACATACCTTCAATGTATTGTATAAAACCTTAATCAACATATGTCTAAGTATGGAACTTAGGCCTTGGCACATAAAAACATTGCAAGAATATGTTTTAAATACCTCAACCACAATAATAATAATTATAATACTCAATTAGACATAGGTATAATTAAACCCATGTAGGAGTAAAACAACCATGCAAACAATAGAAATCAGTATCGCTAAGTTAGGACTATGGTCTGTTTTCTATCCAAAGCTATGAAGTAGATGAGCATAGGCAGTATGTCCTTGTTTAACTGAAATAGCCAGTTTTTGTCACCTAATGCACCTACACAAAACAAACAAAGAAATGCATTAGTTCAATATGAACTAAGTAAACCCTGTAATGCCAAGCAAAATGAGTTACCTCTCCAAGTGATCCTATAAGGGATACAATTCCTGCCACTCTGCCCCTTGACAATACAAGTTAAGTTAGGATTTTCCATAAACCAGTAACCAAAACTTATAATCAGTAAGTAAGCAATAAATTGTACACACATACACATCAATACCTTATAAGAAGCAATCAATGTAAAGCATAACCATCTAACTCAGATTCAAGTAAATAAAATCAATATGCAATTATAGTAATAACCACATCGAGGAAATCATCTAGAAGAGGGTAAGAACAACTTACGAAAATTAAGTTCCATGAACAAAGTTAGTCACATTCTGCATAAGATAAGTTAATGTCCGGTTCAGGCCATAAATAACTAGCCTAATATTTTTTTTTTCAAATTTTGGGGACACTACATGTGACCAGTCTTTGTCCTCGTGGTTCAACAAACATGCTCCAGGGTTTTAGAGAAAGTAACTTGGTTGTTCTGTAAGTTGGTTTGGAGGAACATCAACCTTTAGTTTTTATTTTCCATCAGTTGGTACCAGGTTGCATTCTACTTAATCCTATTATGGAATTGTTCAATATATTCATGTTATCTTTTGTTAAAGTTATATTAGTTCTTATTTCATTTTTATATTCAGAGGTACACATTTATGCATCAAGTAATGATCATTTTTTATCATATCATTTACTTTATATAGAAAATTAGTTTCTTTTAAACATGAACCTAATATTATAGTAGATAAATCCTTAGTACAAAATTTACAAGCATAAACATAATCAATATGTAGTATATATATATATATATATATATATATAAAGAGATTAAGTTATTATTTTTGATATTTTCACACAGTGATGTCAAAATAAATGTAAAAAAAATTAATTTAAAAAAAAAAATGGAGATAATCAAAACTGAAGTAGTTGTTATAGAGTGTTTGTTGACCCACAAGGAGGATTGACAAGTGTCAAAAGAAAATCCCAAGTGGAAAAATTGTTAAATGAAATCTCAAGTGATGCAGGAGGCATCCCCCCTAAAATATGGTCAAGACTCATTGTGCAGTATAATGGAGCCATGTCTCATAAATGACCAAGTTCTAGGAAAAATACTATAAGTATTAAACCCATCGAGTGAACATGAGGTTTGTGATGGAGGGGAATGTAAACTATCTTATGAAAAGAGAGTATTGTGACTAGTCTTTGTCCTTTTGGTTCAATAAATAGGCTTGGGGGTTTCAATCCATGTAACTTGGACGTTCTATAAGTTGGTTGGGAGGAACATCGACCTTTAGTTTTTATTTTCCATCAGTGGGTACCATGTTCCATTCTACTTAATCCTATTATGTAATTTTTCAATATATTTATGTTATCTTTTGTAAAATTTCTATTATTTCTTATTTAGTTTTATATGCAGAGGTATACATTTATGCATCAAGTAATGATCATTTATTTACTTATCATTACTGTATATAGACAATTAGTTTCTTTTAAAAGTGAGCCTGATATTATACTTGATATATCCTTAGTCCAAACTCTACTGACATAAATAGAATCAATACCTAGTGTGTGTGTGTGTATTATACAAATATTGCATAGAACTAACATCATAACTGAGAGAAGGGATAATTTTAAGAACACGGGGCCCAAAATTTATATGTATAATAAATGGATGAATCTCCCTAATATGTAGGAAAAATTGAAGGATATTTTATCAATGATATATTATGTATATATAATTTTTTAGCTAATTTTTAATTCTATTATATAATCTTGTAAAATGTGACAAATCCTCCACTAAATTATGAGATATTGTAATATCTTGGCCAATATTTCATTGAATTATAAAATATTGTAAAAACTTGGAGAATCTTTCATCAAATTATAAAACCTTGTAACATCTTGGTAGATATTTTGTTAGGAAGACCAATATTTTTATTCTACATATTACTAAGGTAGTGCAATAGAAGATAATATATCATAGCTTGACTCTCTTGACTCCTACACCTTCAAATGAACAAATGCATGAATGACGATATGAGAGATTTATTTATACATTTACACAGGCCATATTGGGTCTCTCACAACTGGAGGCATAGATGAAACACAACTACGCTAAATATATTAAGGGAAAGTGGGGAGTCCAATTTTTATCCCGTCCCTTAATAGTTCAATGGACATGTGGTAACCCAAATCTTGACATACTGACAAATAGATAACATTGAACACTTTACACTAAAATGTGGAGTATTATCAACACGCATAACCTTAATATAATGTATGAATTATGAATAACCTTATTTTCCAATTTTCTCATTTTTAATTTACCCTCTAAGAAAAAAATAACATACTTATCTATTTATAGATACCAATTCCCCTCTTTTATTTCTTTTGTTGACAATCGAAATATGAATTATGTCATTTGATTTAGAATTTTTGGAGTTAGTTAGAAACTTGCAATGGTTATTAGAAATATGAACATACAATAATAAGAATAGAAAGAACAATAGTGCATCATCATGCATATCATTAGAACTAATTTGTTAAAGACTAGTTTTTCTCAAATAAATTGAGGAGGCGTTTGTATCCATGTCCTTGAAATTTTTGAAAGCATGCAAAATGAGGTATAATTGTTTTAGCAACCTAATTTAATGCAAAATACTAGATATCAAATAGTATAATGTCTCCATATTAGGTCAAACATTCCTTGTACATATTATATACAATCATGATGGAAATGAAGTATCATGTTCCAACTAAATCATATATTTATCATGCATAACTAGACCCATTTCTGGATGATGATAGAAATTAGACATCAAAACAAATCACCAAAAACATTTTACTTCTGAATTTCCTTTACAAAAAACAAAATATTGTAAAACATGTATCAAAACCAATAAATTTAGGTCACAAATAAAATTGACAAAGTTGGAAATATATATAAACAAATCCACTAGTCACGAACTTATCAATACAAATAAAAGAATCTACCAGTACACTTTAGACAACTCTACAAGAAGAAAACCAAAAAAATGACCATTGCACTATAGCATAGCCATTATAATCAGAGTTCATTCATTTATATTACAAACATCTCAAAAATCAACAATGACAAACATAAAATATGAACATATACAATCACATTAATTCCTTAGATCCAATAATACTTGCAAAGGAAGATCATAATAAAAAAATATTTTAAACAAATGGGTCAAATACAGTTTGAGTATATACAAACCATGTGGTGTCTCTCCATCACAAGTAGCATCCACTAACAACATATAAATTCCATTTAATAGTTTAAACATGACAAGGTATAAAATAAATCATATATTTTGATCTCTACAATGCTTTCATGGAACCAATAATCCTAGAATAGAATAAAACCCTAATAACACCAAATGATCCCTAAGAATCAAGAGTGCCCTAGAATTCAATAGCCCTAAAAAAGCATCCATGATAAAAAGCATGATAAAAGGTAAATTCACAATATAATAATCTATAGTAATTGTCTATAAAAATCATGATAAAAAGCATACCACGTTACTTATTGGATAAAAAGCATGATGCAAATTTATACTCTTTGGTAAATTGCATGTATGGGATGCTCCTTCAAGACCTGATCTTTCAGAAATGGAGATGTTGTGCGAATATTAAAATGTCAAGAAAACTAAGAATGAAAACTGGAATCACATCAACCAAAACCTTCACTGTGCAAGTGTAATTTGATATGTGTGAACCATGAATCATTGTAGCCTTTATATAGAACAAAATAGCCCATAATTTTCCCTCCAATAATGGAAACCAAGGGCTCAAATAAGGCATCACATGAAATTTACTAAAAATACAAGCAAATGCAACCATATGCCTTAAATAAAAGGAAAATGAAGGGAAAAATAACCCTTGGGAGTCTCCATTACTAAAAATTGGGGGCAAATGAGTGATTTCACTAGATTTTATCTAGAAATTGGGGGTGAATGAGTGATTTCACTACATTTTATCTAGAAATTGGGAGCGAAAGATAGAATGGAGGGATATTTTGCAAGGGAAAGAATAATTTTTTTCATTTTCCTCATTGATATATGGGAGGCTATTCATTTTAGATTTATTCTTTTTATAATAAATATTGGGTGAATATATTTTATCTGAAAAAAACCCTTTCCATATAGGAAAATATCCCACTAAATTTGTGTAACCCCCTTAATATAGCCCATGGGATATATATAGCC
>LPNX010851622.1:53094-112175 GCA_001517045.1 Pseudotsuga menziesii
TACTGCATATGAGTTTGTAGATGTAGTTAATATAATAAAATGTGGTTTGATTTAATGTGGATTAATGTTTATCCTTGGTTCTTGGTAAAATTATATACATAGACCCTAAGAGGTCTTTGATGGTTCTTCTGCTAGCTTTAATATTTTGAATTGGTGATTATTCTTAAATATATAATGCTCAATTTATAATATTGCTTAATTAGAATATGGTTCTGTTTATACTTGATATTATATGATGATTTATGTATCGGGTTCTGTTTACTATACTTTAGTTAACTGTGTTTTATATTTATGTTTGTTTATAGCTGAACCTGAAATAGACTTTTATTCCTAATTTTAGTTCTGCTGGCAATATGAAATCTTCTAGTAGAGTTCATAGGTAAATAAACAGCTAGGCATTGTTCAAGTAATTTCTAGGTTTTAAGGAAACACACTTTAAGCTATAAATAAATGAAGAACTAAGTATAGCATAAATAAACCCTAAATATTTCTTAGACATGAATTAATTTATATAAATAGGGTTTATAAATAAATGTAAACCCTTAAGCAATTTGACAGGAAAACAATGGTAAACATATGGTTATAAGTATAACATAAACACTTGCATATTCTAACCAAAAATTAATCTAGACAATGAAATAGGAAGTCAAGAACCTCATACATGAAAGGCAAAGCTATTCCAATGGCTGAAAACTACACACGCAATTACCTAACATTAACAATTTACAGGCAGATCTAACCTCTGTATAGATGACCCAATCACTTCAAAACTACCACGTTCCACCCAACCATGACCCAGAACTATTCCTGGTTTTAATATGGATCCCCCCGAGCTGGTTCCAACATGCAAGTAGCTTAGAGCTCCTAAGGTAAGTCTTCCCTAACTAGTATATTAAGTCTGGATCAGTTCCCATTTTTCCTCTTAGTAAAATTTTCTCCAAGAACTCTCTTGAGAATAATCAGGTAGAATAATGACTCCAAAAATATGGAAGAGATCCCCAAGCCTCTCTTTGGTATGGGACTTTATAGACATAATTTTCAGTCAAAGGGGTAGTTAAATCAAGAATCATTTGATTTCTTTATTTAACCCTTTTTATTTAATTTAGGTACTTTTAATATTTTAACTTAGAAACTTTTAACTAGTTCCTAATTGGAATTTTGTAGGTATTATACTATTTAATTTTCTTTTAGTAATAATAACAATAGATGAAGCTTTTCCTTATTTCTTACATTATTAATATTATTACTATGTTTACTCTTGATACATTCCATGTATAAAATATATAATAATGCATTATTTGTTAACATTTGTCTTTAGTTATCGTATATTATGATCCCTAAACTTATGACACTTTCTTCAATAAGGTCATTAGGTAGGTGGTTAGGCCTACTAGGCTAGGAAACTCAAAACATCCTTGCATGTTAGATTCCCTAGTATAACATGGTAGTTCTTCAGTACTTGATGAGATACATAAATTAAAATTTTCATTTTATCACTTATAAATATGTCAGATGAGTTCAATATTTTTCTCAAGGCATTTTCACTCGACATAATTTATTCTTATCAGTAACTCCTAGCTCTTATCTAGAGCCCATACTCAACGCTAAAAATAGGGAGTTACAAACTTAGTGCAATTTGAGAGCTCCTGGATCAACACTAATGCTAGGATGTACCTGTAGGATATACCTAGGGATACAAGGGCCAGGGATCTGATGTTCCAGATCTTAAGCTCAACATCCACATGAAAGGATCTAGGGCTTATGCCCACACTAGTGGAAAATGAGAGATTAGTGACCAGGAGACCAAAAGTTTTGGTCGCCACAGTTTGTTTCAAGGGATAAATGACCAAAATTGATAAATTTATGTGATCTAACTAAAAAAGACCAAGATAAATGACCACTTTTGGTCACAGGATAAAAATCAACTTAACACGACCAAGATAAATGACCACTTTTGGTCACAGGATAAAATCCAAGTAAAAATGACTAAGATAAATGACCCAATTTGGTAACAGGATATCTAGACTAAAATTGACTACATAACAATTGGTCATTTATTTGGTCATTTTTAGTTGTCACTCCGGCAATGAAAAAAATTACAAATTTGGCAATGAATATGTAAATTTTACTAAATTCTCCACAAAGTAACCAAACTCATCAAACGATGTCTGAATGTTGTATTTTCCTAATACAATGTCTACATCTTCTGTACCCCTTCCATGTGATTTTTGGTAAGCCCTTGCTTTGATCTATCTCCAGCAGATTCGAGGATAGGTAAGCATGCCTTCTGGAACCCTTCTTTTAACATGACCACAAGAATTTCCAATGCAGTTTCCTCCTTCAAAATCTCTCTTGTAGAGATGGACAATCATATTCGGTAATCTAACCCATGGAATGGATGAGAGTGACATTGTGGCTAGAATGAATTCTAGTAACCATGGCCTCATAAAAATACATATGCTTCCGTAGAACCACTACTACATATGGCTCAAAACTCCCACGACAGTTTGCCATGAATAAGTGAAAATCCATTTTTTCGTGGAAAAACAGTTTAAAATTTTTGAAAAAAATGAAAATGTCCCCAACGATCATTCTTATAGTGACACATAGTCCATAACGTCACTATAGCGACAGAAGTTCCTTCGTCTCCCCTTGTTTAACAAAAAGTTTTATTATCTTATAACCTCAACTATTTTATTTAGCAAGCCTCTAACGTGGTCATATTTAATGCTTATTAAACTTACAATACTTCTTTTATTTAATTAAATTAATTAATAATCTATAATATCAAACTAAAATAATATCTTATATTAAATTAAAAAAAAAATTCAATATTCATTTTCCTAAGATTTTCAACCTATCTCTATTTATTTATTAAATCTTTGTTTCCAACTAATTGTTCGTATCCATAATAATATTGTTATATAATTGTTCATTTCCTTACTAATGTTCCATAAAGATGAAAATAACACTACTTCATAATCCCTTCGTACTCAAACATGGTCAAAATTCAACTTCACTCAATCTTTTATAATTCCTCTTCTTATCTTTCTTATGTGGAAATTGAACCCAGGTGTTAGAACAATTACACTCACAAAAATTGCCAATTACACATGCAATTTTCACACAAAGGAGACTGAATATGGAGCAGAACACTAATCTATATTGAATAAGTGTACAATAGCCAACCCTGTGAAGTCATAGGCTACCAAAATAAATAATTACATGAGATATTTGAATGCATAAGGATTCCATTCGAATTTGGTCAAATGCAGGCTTACTAAATCTATGCAAATCCCCCATAGGTGCATAAAGCAGTTTCCAAATATGTCTAGGAGCTCACGAATTGGAAAAATCAATTAGGAAAGATAATAGATGATGGAAGGACAACTCATACATTCTTTTCTTAGGAGAAAAGGGTGGAGGATGATGAGGACAAAAAAAAGTTAAATTCACCTAGTCAAACATTCCCAATTGGCTTAAAACTCAGAAAAAGCAGGCAATATAGCAGAAAAAAGTAGACATGCACTAGGAAGGCCAGGAATAAAGCAGTTTTGACTCCAAGTGGTTTCCCAAGTGCTCCATGACTCATGTTTAGAAATTTTGACCATTTTGGATGTGTGGAGGACAACTTGCATAAGGTGGAATATGGAAACTAGGCAAATAAGACAAAAATTGGATTAATTAATGTCTAAGGTAGCTAACTATGGGTTCATTATTATAACAACCCCTTTTAAGCCTAACTTATGAGTAAAATATCAGAAAATTATGGGGCCTAGAAACAAGGCTTAGTCACTCTTTACATATTGCATGTCCATTTAACCAAGGAAAGAGGCAAAAACCTAGTGGGGAAAATCCTCCCTTAAACATGGACAATAAAACAAAATTTGAAAATCTTGTCATCACTCATGCTTCATAGCATGATCAGAAATCCTTAGCAGTGATTTGAGATTGCTAAATGTCTTCTCACAAAAAATTTTGGTGAAGATATCTGCTACTTGTTCTGAATATGAACAGAAGAGTAGGTGAATGGTGCCATCATGCACAAGCTGTCTGATGTAGTGCATATGGATCTCAATGTGTTTGGTTATCTGTCTCTGAACTGGATCATTGTAGATTCAAATGGTACTCTTATTATCACAATAGATAGTAGTTGAGTATTCTGATTTGAAGCCACACTCACCAAGTAACCCCTGCAACCATAAACATTGAGCTGTAGCATTTACAACTCCTGTGTACTCTGCTTCTGTAGATGAGAGTGCAATGGCACTCTGTTTCTTGCTTGACCAGCTGATTGGTCCTTCAGCAAGCATGAACACATATCCTGATGTTGAATTTCGATCTGTGTTGTCACCTGCCCAATCACTGTCAGTAAACCCAATCAAATCAAGATCAAATTTAGCTTTGTAGAAGATCCCATGAGTCCTTGTTCCCTGAACAAGGTAAAGGATCATTTTAGCTTCTCTCCAATGGATCTCATGAGACTAATCCATGTATCTTGAAGCCACACTTACTGCATAAGAAATATTAGGTCGAGTATGTGTAAGATACAGCAAACATCGAATCAATTGCCTATACAGTGTATTGTTTACCATAGGTGAAGAATCGGCTTCTTCAAGCTTAACTTCTGAAATAAATCTTGCTTGGCTTGCAATTTTTCATGTTGAATTTGTTCAGAAAATCCAAGGCATACCTAGACTGATTTACTTTGATTCCATGTTTGGTTTGAGCAAACTCGAGCACCAAGAATTGGGTCAATAAGCCCAAATCAGTCATTGAGAATGCATGGTTCATTGCATCCTTCAAGGAGGCAATTTCATCCTTTGAGCTTCTTGTAATGAGAAGGTCATCAACATACAAAACAATTATTTTTAATGAACCATGAATCAGCTTCAAATAGAAATTTGTATCTGACTTGCATTGAACAAAATTTAGTGATAGCAGAAAGCTATCAATCTTGGCATACTAAGCCCTGGGGGCTTGCTTAATCCCATATAATGACTTCTTTAGCCTGCACACAAGAGATGGATTAGTAGAAAATACTTGAGGCTGTTACATGTAAATCTCTTCAGTGAGATCTCCATTCAGGAAAGCACACTTCACATCCATGTGATGTACCTCCCACTGATTCGAAGCTGCAATGGCTAAGGCTAGCCTGATGGAGTCCATCTTTGCAACTGGTGCAAAGGTCTCATTGTAGTCTATGCCATGTACCTGTGAGTATCCCTTGGATACCAATCTGGCCTTGTATTTCAAAGGTGAACCATCAGCAGCAAATTTGGTTTTGTAAACCCACTTACACTAAACTAGCTTCCTCCTTGGGGGAAGATCAACCAGCTCCCAAGTGTTGTTCTTCTGGAGTGAGCTGAACTCTTCTTTCATGGCTGTTTTCCATCTTGGATCATGTGCTGCATATTCATATGTCTATGGGTCTAATTCAACCATCATATAGCATTTCTCTGCAAACATAGGATCTTTCATGCATAGAGAACTCTCAAACTGAGATCTAGTCCTCCTAGGATCATTAGGATTTCCAGCTAGTTCTCCAGCTGCATGAATGGTCTTTGCTGCCCATTTTTGTCTTGTAGGACTGTTAGGATATGAAATTAAATCATCATTATCAGACATATCAGAAGCAGCAACTTCAACTATCTATTCACTTACATTTAATGGTTCTGGTGGTGAAGAGGATTCTCCAACTTCCACTGCTGCTAAAGCCTATTCTTGGAGCCGAACACTCCTTTCAATGAAGGATTTGTTTGTGCTCAAATTGATCAGCTTGTACCCTTTTGAATATTTAGAGTACCCAACAAATAGACACTCTCGGCTTTGGGGCTGCAAAGCTTTCCTCTTTTCTGTTGGAATTCTAGCCCAAGCCCTTGAGCCAAAAATCTTGAAATGGGTCACATCTGGCTTATTCCCACTCCATGCTTCGAAAGGAGTCATACCATCAAGATATTTATGAGGCACCCTATTTTGAATATAGGCTACATAGTTTATAGCTTTGGCCCGAAACATTGGTGGCAAAGTCTTAGCCTCCATCATGCATGTTGCCATCTCTTTCAGTGATCTATTCTTCCTCTCAGCAACACCATTTTGCTGTGGTGTGTAAGGGATAGAATGCTGCATCTAAACACCTGAATCTGCACAATATTGAATGAACTCAGACTTGACATACTCACCACCATTTTCAGATCTGAGGACCTTAATTTTCCTCCTAGACTGGTTTTCAACCAAAGCGTTAAAGACTTTGAGAAGGCCAAAAACTTTAGGCTTGTGTTTCAGGAAGTAAACCCAGCAATACCTGGAAAAGTCATCTATGAATGTCAATTCATATTTGTCCTGACTCATTGACATATGAGGAAATGGGCCAGAAACATCACTGTGGATCAACTTAAGAGGTGCAGAGGTTCTCTCATGACTAGCTTTCTCAAATTTATGCTCTGGGTGTTTTCCTAAGATGCAACCTTGACAGACTCCTTTGGAAAACTTAATCTTTGGTAACCCTATGACCATTTTTTTTCACTAAGATCAAAAAGATACTTGTAATTGAGGTGGCCAAATATTTCATTCCAAAGCTTGATTGCCTCATTAGCATGAATTAGAAGAGAAGAGGGGTTTGAGTAGGGTAGGAAGTGTGAGAACATGTATACCTTCGAACTGTGATTTGCAACTCCTTTTGCAATGACTTTACCACTTGAGATCTTTGTGATCTCAACTTTGTTAGGGGAGAATATGACCTTATTTGGAGACCCTGTGTGGGTCATATGATACACTGATAAGAGGTTAGAGGCAAGACCTGAAACATACAATACATTTCTAAACTTACCATGGTCGAGATCAATCCTCCCTTTGCCCAAACTTTTAGTGAGAGAGTCATCTCCCAATACAATTGGTGGACCTTTCAACATGTCAATTTAGGTGAATGCCTCCTTGGTCGAAACCATATGTCTTGAAGCTCCAAAATCAATGATGAAACTAGGTGAGCTTGATGTGCCAGCAACCAATGCATGAACTCTCTCTCTATATTCTAAATTTGATCCTCCTTCCCTCTTCTTTGAGCTATCAGGAAGGGAGATTCCATTCTTTTCCAAGAGTTGGGTCAGCATGTCAATTTGCTTCTTCATGCAGGAGCTTTCAGGATGATTTCCCTTACTGCAGTATGTGCACTTGCTCATTTCTCCTTTGTTCTTCTTCTTCTGGGGGTTCTTCTTGAACATTGAGGCTCCTTTGGAGACTTGCTCTTGTCTCTCTTTTGCTCAGGTGGCTTATTAGCTTTCTTCTTGCTTTCTAAATTGACCCTCAAATATCTAGCAACCAGAGCTTGTTCTTTGTAAGTTTTGATGGTTCCCATCATCACTAATTTATCTTGTTCTTGTGTGAGAGATTCCATGAAATTTGCAAGCCTAGGAATTTTCCAGGCTCGAGCTGTCAACTTTGTGGCATGGAAGGTTGAGACAAACATTGAATAGTCAGGGCCATACTTTGAGATTATGGCCAAAACCAGTTTCTCCTCCTTCTTTTCGATCCCACACTGTTTTAGCTGCAAAACAAGGGCTTTGAACTTGGAAAAATAGAGTTGCAGGGATTCAAAGTTATTGGGACTCAGGGAGATCAATTCATTTTCAATTTGATGTCCCCTCATCTCATATGTCTTACCAAAAAGCTCAACAAGATTCTCCCATACTTCATTTGGTGATGCTAATCCATCAATATGGAAAAGGAGATCTCTGGATATGCTCAGACACAGGAGACCATAGGCCTCATCCCTCCTGTTGTGCCATTTAATTTTCTCTGCGGCTGCATTGGGCTCTGCTTCTATTGCCATAGTCACTCTGTAGAGGAATTTATCTCTTAACAGTATCTCCATATCTACTTTTCATTCAAAGAATTTAAATGGATTCAAGATGATCTTCTGAGATTGATCCATAGCTCAGAAATTGTCCCTTCAATCAGCAGAATGCTCCCAGTCAATGATGTTGAACCTAAAATAACAAATTGGAAGGAGAGAAATAAATCTACAAAGGATCTGATACCATGTGGAAATTGAACCCAGGTGTTAGAACAATTACACTCACAAAAATTGCCAATTACACATGCAAATTACACACAAAGGAGATTGAATATGGAGCAGAACACTAATCTGTATTGAATAAGTGTACAATAGCCAAACCTGTGAAGTCATAGGCTGCCAAAATAAATAATTACATGATATATTTGAATGCATAAGGATTCCATTCGAATTTGGTCAAAAGCAGGCTTACTAAATCTATGCAAATCCCCCATAGGTGCATAAAGCAGTTTCTAAATCTGTCTAGGAGCTCACGAATTGGAAAAATAAATTAGGAAAGATAATAGATGATGGAAGGAAAATCCATACATGCTTTTCTTAGGAGAAAAGGGTGGAGGATGATGAGGACAAAAAACAAGTTAACTTCACCTAGTCAAACTTTCCTAATTGCCTTAAAACTCAGAAAAAGCAGGCAATAAAGCAAAAAAAGCAGACATGCACTAGTAAGGCCAGGAATAAAACAATTTTGATTCCAATTGGTTTCCCAAGTGCTCAATGACTCAATTTTAGCAAGTTTGGCCACTTTGGATGTGTGGAGGACAACTTGCATAAGGTGGAATATGGAAACTAGGCAAATAAGACAAAAATTGGATTAATTATTGTCTAAGGTAGCTAACTATGGATTGATTATTCTAACATATTAAACTATGTTTTTCAACCTGGTCAAAGTTTAACTTTACTCGGCCCTTTTTAAGTAGCTTGTGGCACTCCTCTCAAGGATTTGTCATTGTCCTTCGTGATGGTGTTGAATAATTTGTGTTCCTTAGACTTATTTTATCTTATACAACAAGAAATGATATCATTATCATTGGGCTTTTCATTAAATATTTGGACTTAACACTTATATCTACAATGAGTGATCATATGGGCCTATAATGACATTCATCATACATATTCTCACTTGATTATATTATAAGACATCAATGTGTAAATTATTAGACATCAAAGTCAACGAATAAGGGTCCATAAGAATACACCTCAAATACTTTATAACGCATTATTTGATGTCTATGTTTCATTTAAATTAATAATAAGTTCGTTCCAAAATTAATCTCACATACCTTGAAATTTGAGTGTAACATAGTAACAAGATCTGGTCATGCCGACTGTAGAGAGGTTCGGAAGTTGAACGACTTTTAGCTACTTTTCCTTCACCTCATGATTCGATTCATGTTTTGGGTTTTGAGCAATTTATTTTCATCCTTTTGGATTTTTCCAAGGTGGGAAGCGATGTGATATTGGGCATCTTTGGGTTGGGAGTAACACTCCATAAAGACTGAGAGTGGCGCGTTATGCTTGGAGGATGTGAAGTATTGAATTAATGGCTGGAAAAAGCTTGTAAACTGTGCATAGATGGGCTGAACTATTTCTCTGTAGCTTATTCCAAGGTGGGTATTAATTATTTTCTTCTAAGTTAGAAGTTTATTTGAAAATTTAGGTTTTTTTGTAAAAAGGGTATCTTAAGATTCACCATATGTAAGATGGGCATTGAAAATTCTTGGTTTCTGATGTCTAGATATTGAAAAATTATTTCTCTGTAATATGGGTATCTGAGAAATCTCCTCTTTTAGATGTCCGGTTATTGATTAATTTTGTTTCTATAAGATGGGTATTTGAAAACATGAAATTTTATAAGGAGAGCTTAAAGAATTTGTCTTGTTTAATATTTGTAATCATTGCTTTTTCAAGATATTGGAAAATCCTTCATAAATGGTATGGGGTATAATACGGGCATCCTTGGGAACTGTATTACCTGAGCTATAAATGGTTGATCCCATAACATTTTACCTAAGCTAGGAGGGTTGAATCTTGAAAGGTCATTGTTGTCTTGCTTGTCAAATCCTCGAACTTTGGATTGAGAATTTGTTTTGTAGTTGGAAATGGTTTTCCTTTTTGTGTTGAGTACAGAAAAATCAGTTCGAGAAAATAAATGGAGGACTATATTCTTTTGTGGTCTTTTCCATAAATAATATGCACCATGTAAGACATTTTGTTATTGCCACAATCAACTGTATGGCCGTTGTCCCAAGCCGCGGGTAGAATGTGGATTTCAAATAGGCATGAGTTAAGTTTTAGCCCTAAAATTTTTGTATTCTCTAACTGATTCCCTTGATCTCTTTTGTTTCACTGCATAATAAACAAGTCTAAACATTATTGTATATTTCAAAGATGAATGCTTCTAGTGTTTATGTTCTTGACATATTTGATACTCACCCCATGGATTTTTGGAAAAGATAATATGTCTATTTGAAAAGGTCATATGTGTTAGTTATAATGTTATGAAGGTTGTTAAAGAGGCAACACTTGTTTTTGAACAGGGTATAAAATTCCTTTCAAGATCTCCTTTACAAACATGCTACCTTCTAAAGCAAAGTTGTAGCTAAGAGGTATTATTGTATCAAATTCATCTAGGACCCATGCACTTAGTCCCATGCACATTGAAAACAGCATTAGCATGGGCCACCTTTTAACAACACCTTCGCATTATCACCGAACAATTTTTGCCACATTAACTTGACCCACACTTCAAAATACTTTGGTCAACCATATTATCATGGAAAGCAAGACCCCTGGGTTTTGAACTTGTATCATCGTATCTGCAAGTGCCTTAACTTGATCACAGCCCAATGTATATTCAATTTCAAATCATTTCTCTTCTTATACAATCCTGAAATTGACATTTTGATTGTTAACTTTACATTGACAAGGACACGCACCTTTCAAGGGTAAAAAAGGAAACATTTGCATGGAAATTCTAGTTAATAAAAAAATTTGGTCTGCATATTAATTATCTGCCCACCTCTAAAACCTTAGGACACTGACCAGATTTTTAATTTAGTACACGAGCTAAAATTTTTAACTGCGAAAAAATGGTGGCCCAGTTTGCACTTAAATTCATTGGAGACTCTCATCAACTTCTTCATCTTAATTATTTGTAGTCATTTATTTTGATTTTTTGCTTGTTTGTATGTTAAAAAAATATTTGTTTCTATGCATATGTTGACTGGAGGGAATTCTTCTTGCAATTCTGAGAAAGGAAGGATCCACCTAAGTTCCAATAAATTTGTCCATGGATTCAATCTAGTGAAAAAAAATCTAGTCATCCTATGGAGGACTATCATCTTGCCGAGTTTACTCAGATCAATGGCCATGAGTTGGGTGAATATGTTATTTTTGACGGTCATTTAGGTGACAGTCTGGCTTCATACCAGCAGAAGAATTTGTTTGCAAACATTTTGAGTGGGGTGAGTGACCAAATTGCTCGGTAAAGGGAACTGTGGTAGATGCCATGGAACGTTATTCATACTTTGTAAATTGGATTCGACTTTCCTTGTGTTACAGTAGCATGCTCCCTTGAGTAGTTTTAACATGTTTTAAGCCATAGTGTACTTACAATTTTGTAGCCCTAGTTTGAAGTTTGAGTAATTCATTGCTTTGCAGGGTTGGCCTATTATTCTAGGTGGTTTTGACTTATTTGCATATTAATGAAAGTAATATTTTGCTTAAGGGGATATTTGGAGGTCTAGAAAACTAGAATAAACACATTAAATATCATACTGAGATTGAATTTCCAAGTTCTCTGAACAATGCAAGAAAGTTATCATGGCTATCTTCACTAACACGAGTATTTTTGTAAAAAAATTCTGGATAGAAATTGTGTATTGGTTTTGATGGGGATGTTTGAAAATTTTAAAGTTGAATTTTCATTCGTTACATGAACTTTGTTTCAAGTGTATGATTGGTAGCTATGGAAGGAATCAAATATTGCTACTTAAGTTGCAAACTCAGGAAATGTAATTTTTTAATTGCAGGAGATGTGTCGAGAGTAAATGGGTAGCTTGCAGTTTCTCGAGATTTTAGAGATAGAAGTCCCAAAACACATATATGGTCAGATCATGATGTGAAAGAATGGGGCATGGATTCAGAAACACAATTTCTAATTTTATCCATCGATGTTTTATGAAAGGTTGGTATTCTACAATAGTTTTCATTACTATATTAAGAGCTTCAAATATTTTCTCTTCTCTCACCATATTTTTTATGGTACCTAGGTGATGGATAATTAGGAAGCTGTGAATTCTGTTAGTAAAATCAAGGATCCACAAATAGGAGCAAAGCAGTTAATAGTAGAAGCTTTGAAACGTGACAGAAAGGATGATATATCTTGTATTGTAATTCAGTTTAAATGATTACTTTCCTAGCTTTCTAAGGGATACAAGCATTTTTATCAACTTCATATCCACATGATAATTTGGATTGCAGTATAATACTATAAATTGAAAATGCTTGTCAGGGAGTCAGGAGTTTTGAGTGCTCTAGTGGATTCAATTTATGGCACTCTTTTATACTTGAGGCTACCATTGGTCTCAGTCTAGAAAAAATAAGGCATAAGAAATCCTGAAAACCCATAATCTTTCAATGTAGCAAAAATTTATGTACAGTTATGGTCTTTTCTATTTAGTAACAATACTATTGAAGGCTTGAGGATCTAGAAACAATGAGGCATAAGTAAGGTTGATATCTATTATTTTCCAGTATGGTAAACAAGAAACTCATTTTATTTTTGCTTACTGTGGTTTTTTACTTTCGGAAAATTAATGATGAAAATTTTCAATGATTAGAGTGAAGAATGAATATCTTGCATGTGGATCATTTCTGCATTCATAGTGACTTATGAGAATCCTATACATTGGGTATTTTTCCCTGCATTAACTTATTTGTCAATGTGTTTTGGTCATTCATTGCACATTAATAAATTTATCTTATTTAGTTTTATTATCTATCTCCTCATCCTTATCTTTTATAATATTGTAATTTCCTTTTTGCACATTATCCTTAGTGCTGCCAGTTGTGACTATAAGTTGCAATATTGCAACATAACAGTATGGTTAGATGCATCTTGAGTAAAACCACATTCCTTAAAGATAAACATCTAGGAATGAATATTTTGTAGGCCTTAGCATCATCGATATAGTACACAAACCACCTTTTTCACTTCTAGCATCCAATTTCCTCTCGTAATCCAAAGGGTGTAAGGATATGTTGGTGACTCAATGATTTCCAAGTGACCAACTGAAGGTCTTTTTCATGTGAACGCCTTCTCTTTAAAACTTTGTAAGAACAATTGTTGAGAATGTAAACAAACATGTTCTAATCCTTTGCCCATTGAAGTGTAGGCATGTGAAGCTACTTCAAATACATCTAGCTATCTCAATATTATGGTTATTCCTTTTTGCAAATGAATTCAATTGATAAGGATAAGGCATGCTATACTCCCTCTTAAAATATGTTTTCTTGCAAAATCAAGGAACTGTCAAGTCTTATACTACAATTTGTTACCCCCCCATTTTACAATGTGGGTCACTTGTAGATTTATGGGATAGCTTGGGTTGTCTCATAAGGTTTCAGAGCATGAAGGAGGACAATTGTTGGAATCTTGAGGACTTTTAGGACAACTAAACAATGCACAAGCAGCTTTATGACAGGTTTTAAAATTTTTGAAGAAAGGTGGACCAAACTACGTTTTTGGGTGTTTTAATAAGGACGTTTAAAAAGGGACTTTGTATCCCATACATTGTACTTGGATGATATTACACACAGAAACAGACATGTCTTAACTTCAAGTAATTGGTTTCCTTTTCTAAGTTATTTTCAGACTTGAACGTAAAGTAGTTGGTGTCCTTTTTAAAGCTATTTTCAGATTGGTTGTCCCAGTCACGTATTATAGTTCATATTATTTTTCCAAGTATTCCATTTTTGCCAAAGCCATAGTCTAAATGTGCTATGAATTGGCTGTTTCCAATGTTTCAAAATAATGGAAGGGAAAGTGGCATTTTTGTCATAAACTCCTTCAAGAATAATCTTGGATTAATGGATTTACAGATATCAGGTGTTAACATTGCATAATCCAATTGCAGTAGGGGTATTAATGGGTGCTGATTCCATTTTGCATTAGCAACAATTTCATCAATCCAAAATTGCAATTTTGGCAAAGTTTTCCTGGCCAGATTCTGGTGATTAGAAACTAGAAAAAGGTTGAAAACGTATAGTGTTTAGCTTTCTTCTTTTGCCAATCACTGTAAAGCAGAAGTCTTAATGATATTTTTGTAGATTTTATTTATTGATTTTTTTCCAAGTTTATTTCTATACGAGGTTCATCTGGAAACCCTTAGATCAGTGCATAGTTTGAACCAGAAAAGTTTTATTTCTTAATTGTTGTCATGGAAAAGTATCATAGTAGACTCTTTCCAACTCAATTAGACTGAGAACATTTAATTAATGTATATTTTTTAACCTAGGGCTTCCACTGCGGGGAACAATTTCTGATTGGAACACACAGTGGACAAAAAATATGTTGAGGCTTGGTCAGGGCCTATACTCTGATGTCATCCTTTTAATTGGCATTAGGCTTAATTCCTTTTACATATGGGTTTGCTTGTGGTTTCCAGGTTTTCAATGGATTACTTATTTTACGAGGAAGTCAAGAAATATCACTGAAGATTTAACTAGCTGAATTATGAAGTGGATATCTTTTATCATCATCTAACAAAATCTTCTGCTTATCGCTTGATTACATAGCTCCATACCTACACACTTTTTGGGTAGAAATACAAAACACTATTTTCCAACAGATTTAAATTTGTATAAACCAATCTTCCAAATTGATGGCCTTTTACTAGGATGAAACTTGACAGGAAAAATATTTATGATGGCAAACTTCATTGTGATGTCAGTAAGAATGTTTCCTTTTTCTCTCTTTCCTCATGTAGAACATTTTTTAATTTTTTCAACTAGTTCCAAATTGATTGCCTTCTACTAGGTTGACAGGACAAATATTTATGATAGGCAACTTGACGGGTATTGTAGTAAGAATGTTTCCCTTTTCTTTCCTAGCTTCCGTAGAACTTTTTTAGTTGTGAATTTTGAGTCTAGAAAGTTGCTAGCACATATTTTCCCTTTTTTTTTTCCAAGTAAAAAGTGAAACTATGTATTGAAGTAAACAAAATTACATCCAAAATGTGCATGAAGTGTGAAAACTAAAGAGCCTGATATGTATAGTTCATCATAGAAATATATATCTCCTATCATCTCTTGATTTGTCATATATATGTCTTGAACTATATCATAAAAGGCTTAAACTTTCAAAGGGATACATAGAAAAGGTAGTGTATACTGAAACACAAAAAGTTGTAACTATAGAGATATACATACCCAAAAAAGGTCTTGAAAATTCCTTTCAATATCATCATACTGTCTTGAAAAATATGTATTCAAACACAACTAAAAAAAGGTAGTGGATCTTGAAGCATAAAAGGATGTAAAATCAATGATAAATATGTCAAAAAAGGTCACAGTATACCATAAAAAACTGTCTTCAAACATAAACATAATTTCAATAGAATCCATCCACAGAGGAAATTTGAGAAAGATTCATGATATAGCAAGAGACATAATGAGAGGGGGAAGTAGAACAACCAAATCCATTCCCTCCCTTGGTTGTCCACTAACATGACACTTTGACAGTTCATCAGCAGTAGAACTATGTTCCATATAAATGTGTTGAAAGTTAATAGGTTGGAATTGTGAAGTTGCTTGTTTGATATGATCAATAAGTGGGATTACTGCAAAATTGTTCATCCTGAAATTTTCCTTCTCCCATTCTATAACCATTTTCAAGTCTCCTAAAACTTGTAACATGTCTAAATTATTTTTAGTGGTCAATTTCATCATAGTTTTGAGGCCATAAAATTCTTCCCAGTTATGGATTCATCTTTCCAAACAATCTTGAATTTGAATATAATCCTATAATCAATAAATAACAACCCCCCTAGGCATCAAAAGGACTAGGATTTCTCTAATTTGAACCATCTAAAAATCCCTAAACAAAAGATTTATAAACCACCAGTTCTCCTATTTGTCTTAGAATTTTTTGTTTTGGAGTTTGTTTGATTTCCTCACAGATAAATCTGATCTTGTGCAAAAATTCCAAGGGAGAGAAAGATAAGTCATGGGGGATGGAAGTTTTGCTTGTGAGCCACACTCTCCAAGAGACCACTAGGGGTAGATCCTAGATGGTTTTCAACAAAATGTTCTTCCATCCAATTTTTGTAACTGATTGAAAATGATTGGACCTCCCAAGAACAGAACCCTCCTGAAATGGTAAGTACCTCTATCCAGAATTCGTTAGAGAAGGGACAATTTATAAGAATATGTTGAATCCTCTCCTCATCTGTGCTATAGAGATCACATCAATGACCCTTGCATGGCTCTTTACTCCGGAGTATCCCAAGTGAGGTCCTTCTTACCCAAGGCTAGTGAAAAGGAGAGTTTTGTTTTATAGGGACCTTTCTATTACCGAGTGGTTTTCCATGTCAATTCTCCTCATGAGAATGAATTAGGAACATTGCTTGATAGCCGAATATTGTAGTATATACACCAGAGGTGTTGTGAATCCATACTATTTCATCTTCATCAATTCTCAAGTTGGTGGAACAGAGTGAGTCTTTGTCGAACAAGGAGTCCCATTGCTCAATTTATTAACAATCAAGATCCAGATCTCTTGTCCTCTTACAAGCCTGATTCCAGAACGAACCTAAGTTTGGGTCTAGGGAATCTTCAAGTGGAAATATTATTTTGTCTGAGAGTACCAACAAGGTCATCAGAAATGTTGTGATCACCAATTATAGCAATCCAAGTATTAATTCCTATTCTAACTTTCATCTCATTCCCAACCTTCTTAACATCCATTTTCCTATGAAAGCTAACACCAGATGTTTGCACATAGTATATGCTTTTCCAGTTGGCTTGATCGTCAAATTAGATCCAGAATTTTATTGAAAGAATAGAATCTTGGTCTTGATCACCTCCTACAAATAAGGCCTACATATCCTTAAGAAATATAATTGTAGGAAACCTTTAAGTCTAAAATACTAAAAAAATATGGTCCATACAAAAAAAATTCAAAGATCCCACTGATTAATAAATGACCTAAGGGATGCCATTCAGAATTTACACACTCAAATAAAAGCAAGAAAACAAGAACATTTAAGCTCTATATCATTCAATTAGAAATCTTTGATATGGATATTTAGTTAATATATTGTTCATGATTTGTTTGTATGTGAAACTCAATGTAAGAACAATAATAGCTTCAATAATAGATTTTACTAGAGTTAGTCAAACCATGAGAGACCACCACCTTGTACACCAGAATGTGAATCTTTTCTCAACTTTCTAGTAAATATAGAACCAGTTCCTATGGTCTAAACCCATAGTCATTTGTTACACCAAGTATTTTATGCCTCTCAAGAATTCCTGATCAATACTAAGGTTAATGCATCTTTAACCCACTTTTGACTATTGTTAGATGCTGGCTCAATAAAAGATTCTAAATATATAAATCAAGTCATAATCTACATCAGTTAGATATTTCCATGGGAATAAATCTACAAAGTCTTCCATCAATTAGATATTCCTCTATTTTAAATAACCTCCAAACAACCATGGCAGCTTTGGAAACATATCATATGATTAGCTGGTAAATATATCTACAAATTGTGTTGTCTATATGTTGGTATTATCGTTGATTGGGTACTGTCAAGATCATCCTCCAGTGTTATTGCTACAGGATGGAGCATTAATTGCTAATTTGAATTAGGAGTTTGACAAGTCTTCACACCAGTTATCTTAGCATGCATATTGAAGAGATTTAATGAAGGAATAGATGTGTAATTGGTGCCATAAAGGGTATTATTCATGGTACTCTTCTTGAGGAATATATGCTACAAGAACTACCCCTAAGCCATACTGAAAATCTACCATAAAATGTCCCTTGTATTGAAATTTTATCTATCCAACATATGTTGTAGGATGGTTCCTGGAATGCTGCCATGATTCTGGAGCTTTGTTTATCAATCCTTCAAGTCCATGTGCTATGGTAGAAACCACCTATTTCATCATTTTAAAAGATCCTTCCCTGTGTTCTAGGTCCATATTTTAAATATGCTCCAACATTGTTTCTATTTCTTGTCAAAACGGTGCATCTCTCTTCAAGATATAACTGTTGATTTCCCTTTTTATCCATTCCTATGGCTAAGAACTTATAGACATGACTGGCAGTCGAATATTGTCCCTCAGGATACAAAATACTATGTTGTTAAATATTACCCCTTTTAGAATATGTCTACTACAAACATCCATTAAGGATTCTATCATCTTAATTTAAATGCATCTATATGAGCACCAAATGCAATTAGGAAATTCAAAGATAATATTCTAGAACAACGCCAGCTCTAATATTTATTTATGGAAGGGTGAAGTCTATCATTTTACACTAGCATTTGGGAGGGTAAATTCAAATATATCCTTGTGGTAAAAGTATTTGAAAACCTTTGTGGATATATACCAAGTGTTCCTTCATAAGTACCTGCTTCAGAATATACTCATCATTGTCCTTGTTGAACAATATTCGAGACTCTGTAAATTTTTTATAGTTGAATGCTTTTGCATGGTCATTGCACCCTATAGCAACAATAGGAAAATATGACCCCCAACAAACTAAAACTATGTCTCTATCCATTTAAATAATAGAAGAACCATTTTTTTACCCTCAAAACAATGATATCTTCGTCGAGTAAGGATATCAGAACACCTTTGAAACTTTCCAAAATCCCCCTGCACTTTGGGGGGTGATACTATTCACTAAAATCTGTGATCTGGGTAAAACGGGTCGTAGTAATTCAAGCTAAAAAATTAACATCAGTCAACATCATTTTTTTAAAATTAACAACTCCGTCGCCATAGCAACGATAACACCTTTAACATTCCGACGAACTTGCTATAATAGCCCCTGCGTTGATATGGTTTTTATTAAAGGGTATTTATAATTTTATTCTTGATCTTTGATTGGAAATAGATCTTGTTCTATTTAGTTGGCAATGTTTATAGTTTTGTATCTGGATTATGTTAAAGATAATAATTCTGAGAATTGCTTTCATGACAAACTACAAATGTTCATGCCTAGGCATGTTGAGATCAAAATTATTGTAAATTTTGAATGACTTGGTCTTGAATTGATATAAAGATCTGGGCTTTACAAACACATGATATCTTGTGAAACTTCTCCCTGCAATTAACCTGTATTTCTAGCTAATGTATATTGATTTTAACTAGTAAGTGAAATAAAAGGGATATGACATCAGGTTTTCTCTGTATATCTCGCTAGATGCATTGGGGTCCATCGTGAGTTGATTGTGTATGTGGTAAGTTCTTCAGGATTGAACATATGATTAGAATTTAATACTATTGAATAACAACTTGGTCAATGTGCTTCTTCATAAAGGAATCATCTATTTGAGAACATAATGGTCGTAGAGTGGTTTTGAGATGTTAAATCTATCTAATTCTGTCAACATTAGTAAAAGAGAAATCGATATTTTATTCTCTAAACATTTTGTTTTAGTTAATAGATTTTAAAAGCATGATTCATGTTTTGGGGTTAATGTTTCTAGGCTGTGCCATTCCCTTCACTCCCAAGATAGAGGAAAGCAAGATGTTCACCTATACTATTCCAGCTGGTGCATCCGAGCAAGTATTTTCTGTTGCATTCTTTTGTGAATTTTTTGAAACAAGTTTTTGCTTATAGCTTGTGATTGTAAGATTCATGTACTTGCATATTTTGTTGTTTAAATTTTCCTTTTTATTTCAATAATAGATTTCAAGGAAAGGATATGGACAATTGTCTTCCTATGAGGTGATCCTATTTCATCACGAAGACATGGGAATTTCATCACGAAGACTTTAGAAGAGTGCCCATGAAAAGGAACGATGATTGTCCATTGGATCAAAAAAGTGTGTAGTAGAGAATTGACATTACTCTTGGTTTTCTTGATGTTCTGTTCCATTGTTTATATTTTAGTTGGTGTCAAATCCTGCAGTTTCCATTCTCTTGTAGTGAGAGAGAGTATGTCCTTGGTCGTCGAATTTGGGAGTCTGGAAAGACATACTTCTATGTGACAAAGGTATGGCTCTTCACTGTTTGATAATTTATTTACTTTTAATTTGTTGTATTTGACCTTTTGGTGTAAATATACTATATGAGAATCTTCATAGAGTGGTTGAAGGGGTACACCAAAGTTGGAGTTCTAGTTGAGAAGCTTTTAAAAAGATATGTGCCATTTGATGTGATCCCAATCAGCTATAGGCAGTAATAAGGATAGCATTTCTATTTTATTTTCCTCATGTTCTAGGGTGTCTCATCAAGGATTAAAAACTTCCTTATTCCTCAGTTCCTTGGTGCTTGAACAAATACAAGAAACATTTGTGAAAATATTTCTATTTGGTCCCTGTTGCAGTTGCAACCTCAACCAATTCCTATTCATCATTATGTATATCCTCTAGGTTTCATGCTTGACTTTTTTATTAATATTATTTTTATTAAAGCGTATTTATAATTTTATTCTCGATCTTTGATTGGAAATAGCACCTACTCTATTTACTTGGTGATGTTTTTATTTTTGTATCTGGATTATGTTAAAGATAATAATTCCAAGAATTTCTTTTATGACAAACTACAAATGTTCCTGCCTAAGCATTTTGAGATCAAAATTGTTATAAATTTTGAATGACTTTGGTCTTGAATTGATACAAAAATATAGGCTTTACAATCAAATGATATCTCTTGAAATTGATATGAAAATTAACGGCCTAAAAATGATTCAGGGAAAGAGATCTAGAGGTTCAGGGTTCGAAAAAAAATTAAGAAAACAGCCTTGGGAGGTGCCTCTCTTGATCTTAGAGCTTCTAATTATTCTTAAAGTTGTGGATGAAAAAATTTAGAGTTTTGAGGTCCAAACAAGGCATAGACAGAGCAAGTTAAAACAGAGCAATAGAGCTAGTAGTAAGAGCGGAACATATCATGATTTTTCTAGGAGGAAAATAGTATGTCGTCCTTAAGACTAAAACTGTTACCAACAGAAAGCGTCATTACGAAAATCTCAGTAAAAAATCCAATATTAAAATTTGATATAAATATTTACTCCAATGAGAATAGTGAACAATGCATAGAGGCCAAATAACACATAATATTCATAGTGTCATCCTCTCCAATTTACCCATGCAATCTCTATGCAAAATCATCGAGTGTGGTAACAAGCAATCGTTTTGTTATCATTTCCTCTTTCAGGGAAAAAGGAATTGGAGGATCATAATGATTCCCTTTGGATAGACCATGTCCATCTCAAAGTGTTGGGCAATAGGGCAGACCCAGGTTTTATACCTTTCAGTTCGCACCAACAAAAGACCCACAGCGTTGGCCCTTTCGGCAACAGCCTGCGAACAGGCTGCAGTCTCACCCGAAACAGCTATGGGGTGCCGTAGAATCAGGTTTCTGCAAGCAGAAGAGGGATATTACTGTACCTTTAGCCTTTAATAACTTATAATCAATTAACACAGTGCCTAGACATTCACATATATATCTTCGCAGTTGGATAAACAAACGGTGACTTGCTTAACCCTCACTGGGAATTCACAGTGAAGCTATTATTTAAGCAGCGATCTTACTTATCAGATATATCTATATTTATCAATGCATAAAAGGGCATAACAGAAATAACACAAAGAACCACAACACCAGATATAATGTGGTTCACCCCCAGTGTAGGGGATACGTCCACAGAACTGTGTTTTATTCAACTCTTTACAAAATCACAGTTCTGATCTACGTACTCAGCTGCATATCGTGTCTAGTCCTTAAATCCGTGCACACAGCTGGCCTCTACGCACACAGCTGCAGATCTTTTTCTCACTTACAAACCCTCTGCACACACAGTTGCAGAGGTCGTCCACGCACACAGCTGGGACTTAACCTTCTCTTACAAAATAGCCTTATATTCTCCTTACTTCTTCTTACATAAAAAACCTAACCCTACTTCTTTACATGAGTGCATATTTATATGGTGCACTATTACAAAACCATGGACTTAAACCATGGGCACTCCGAAAACCTAAACCCTGGACTTAAACCATGGGTTTATTACAAAAAGAGGGTTTTTACTCAACCCTGACACCCCTAAGACTATTTTGAGTCGTAACTCCGCTTACAAACTTTTACAAAAACTGCGGAGTTACCACACTCAAGGGTTGTTAAGGTGGGATCCCCAACAGGCCCCTAAGACTCACTAGTGGCCCGTCCCGGGACACTCTGCTGATCTTCTGGCCAGCAAAATCTGTCAGCAAAAATACTGAACTGCTTGTTGAGACCACACATGATATTGTTAGCTGCTTGCTCCTTTTCAACCAACTCCTGCAATACTGCGGTTGATGCTTCACTGGCCTTTTCTTGCGCAAATGCATCATATTCCTTCAGAAATCTGAGTTGGGTGTGCACAGTAGTACTCAACTCCAGAGCTTCACTGATAAATGGCTACATAGAGTTTTCCACGACTATTGATTTTGCTCTGCATGACTCAATTTCCTGCTGGAGTTCATTGCTTTGCTTTACCTTGAACATTTTCTCCATAGGGGGCAGAGTCTTAATTTCTGCTTTTACTGCATCCAACTCTGCCTGTCGCAGCCTGATGGTTTCTTGTAGCTCTATGACTTCTGGATGTTCCTGCAGGGTGGTCCAGGCCTCAACACTGTCTTCTAGCAACTTTGCTGCGCTACTCACAATATCCGAGATTTTTGCTGCAGAGGCCTGGATGTCTACTTGGCGTTGCTCCTTGGCCTCTGGTGGGCTCTCCGGGGTGAGGCGGAGCTGAAGCTCTGCAATATGGGCCTCATGATCAGCTTTGGGCTTCTCTATTTCACTGCGAGACTGCTGTGTGTAGTCTTTCAGCCTGGTTAGTCTCTATTCCAGCTCTTCTACCTGTTGTACATTGAATTCAGGAAGACTTCGACATGCCTCATCCAAAATTCGTACTAGTGTAATCCACTTACGTTCTGCGATCCTCTTTCTCTGCTCCGCTACTTCTAGCTGTGCTGCAAGGCCCTGCTGCCGACTTATGGCATTTTCCATCTGTATCTTGGAATAGTGGTCTCATGCCTGGATTTCCTTCATGATTGCTGACTGACAGAGATGTAGCTCCGACATAGACATCTTAGTGTAATCGATTCCAACCTTCATACTCATCTCCGAGTGAGACACTGCATCATTTAATATGAGGGATGCACTTGACACTTGGCCTTTGTTCTCTCTGGTTGGCCATTGCCTTAGGTCTGGCTGTGTGCTTGCTAGGGCACTGCTTGCTGTAGCGCTAATCAATGATTTTTTTGTTAAGTCCTTTAGCTCCGAAATCTTGTTTGCTACGCCAGTAAGCATAGCAAGATGTAGATCTGCAAACTTTGACCACTTGCTAGCTAATTCTTTTGTAGACTTCATTAGATCCTGATCAATCTCCTCAAGTCACAGCAGGTTCTTTGTAGATAGCTTTGTATTTTGAAACTTTTGCTTTCTTTCGGGACTGAGGTTTGGTCACTTCTTGTACTTTTGGTGACTTTCTCTTCTCGGACTGATTAGGGTTGGAGGTAGTGTTAACCGAGTCTTCTTCTTCGTCTTCATTTCCACCATCTCCCCCTTGGTCGCTTTCAGTTTGCTGCGAGTCAGTTTGTTCTTCACTGTCTGCTCGTGGGTCTTGCTGCTGCGTCTGACTAGGGCCTGCGCCCACATTGGTAACTAGGGGAACTGGAATGTGAGGTTTTTTTCCCACATCTTTCAACCATTCAGCTGGCCAATGCTGAACTACTACCCGGATGTCTTCCTCACGTACTACATATGGTAACTTAAACCGTTGATGTTTTTGATCTGCGCGGGCCTGGATGAAAGTATGATGCATGTTAGCGCTGAAATTGGCTGCGCCGTCATATTGAGAGAATAGCTCATTACTGAGCCGAGGGTTTTTTATGATCTCATATGAGATACTCAGCATATAAAAGGAAAAGACATAGTTTGTCATCTGCTGTAGGGTTTTATCCTGGGACACCCATAGAGATGCATACCTAACTGCACCAGGCATGTCCAGAGAGATAGCAGCAAACTGTGCCTCAGTAGGTTCTTGCCATCCTACTAGTGTGATAAGGACCATCAACCATGAGTAGTGATAGGGCCTACCTTTCTCCCGCGCGTCGCAGATGTCTTACAGGAATTCCTTCGCAAGGTATGCTGCCCAATCGTAGCTGTAGCCTTCGGCACAGTTCATAGCAATTATAATGACCGGGGCAGGCACTTCAGTTGGTTTGCATTTCTGCATTATCTTGCATTCTAGGAGCTCAGCTGCGAAGTGAATGTTGTGTTCCTGAATCACAGAAGTGTGATACCCGCGTTTCCCCTTCGTCACGCTGAAGCGTTCCTTCATGGTTTGTGCGAGCTTCGTATCCTCATGCTTCGAAGGAAATTCGGTCCTCGGATCAGGCCCTGCTATTGGTAAGCCTGTGATCCTATGAATGAGCTCACTATTGATAGGAATTTTCTTGTCTCCTATCCATAGGTGGCCGTCATGGACTAATGCCAGCAGCTGTTTGACCACTATGGTCACCTGTGTGCTGTGACCAAAATGGGGAACATCGAGCATCTTGAGCAGACTAGCTTGATCCAAGCCGGCAGCCCACTGTCTTACTTCTAATATTGTTGCTTCGTCGTACTTGACGAAGTGCAAATATGTTCTTGGTGCGAACTGGGGAAACTTTCCACGATCATTCGTATCATGGTCGGCATACTTTAGTCGGTCTATTTTTTCTATCATGGTCCTGACTAGTTGCACACCCGGTGGCAGCGAAGGGGTGCGTAATATGAACTTCTTTGTCCGTCGAGGTGGCTAAACTCCTGGTTGAACCGGTGGAAGATACGGTGGACGCTTCAGTGCAATGTTCTCATCTTCTGCAGGTGGGACCTCTGCTGAACTAGATGGATTCATTCCGGGATCCTCTGATGTTTGCCCTAATTGCTTATGTCTGTCTTCGTTCCGCTTAGAACGAACTTTAGGCTTAAACTTTTTCTTCGCAGAGCGTGTCTGCATTGGTGGAGGCGGTGCTGGTGGAGTCTCTTCATGGGGTGTAGGCACAGGTGGGTGGCTAAAAATATCCTGCAGACCCCCCTGTTCAAATTCTCTCACTAAATCCTAAAGCTTGCGATCAGCTATCATGGGCTCAGTTGGAAAATGCAAGAAACTATAAAATACGAGCATTGCTAATGTGGGTGCCTTCTTATAGAATCCATCAATTAAATCTGTCGTAAATGGGCATTGATGATACCGAATTGGGAAAAGATCTTGTCCAAATGGCGGTAGATTGGCCAATACCGCATTAATACAGGCAGTTAATACAAAGAACATACCGGCACCGCCAAACCGGATTTCTTCTAACGATCGTATTTGAAGCTCTGATAGTTCTTTCCTTCTTCGGCACAAGTAGTAACCTTGACTATGCCCTAATAAGGACATTCGACACTTCTGGGCACCATCTTCGACATGGAGTCGAGCTTCTACCTATGACAGAATGTCTACCACCGCCTGAATTATTCCTTGCATGTTTGAGAGCTCTGTCAGAGATAGGTCCTGATATTCTTGGAGAAGTTGGATCACCTTGCTCACCATTTCTGCATCCCAATAATCTCCAATGGTAGCATATTTAGGCTATTCTCTTAATCCAATGTTGACTGTCCGTGTCTTCAGGGGCTGACTGACTTCAGGTGCTTCGCGGTGTCCTTCAATATTGCGCGGATCATCATCCTCATCAATTGCAAGGTTATAACATTCTACTGCATGAGCTTCTTGTGTTTTCCAATCAGGTCGGTATTCTATGACTTCTTGATCATCAAATACCTTAGTATAAATCAACCTGATAGCTGCATCTACAGCTAGACAAATTCCATTAGTAGAAAAGGTAATCACAAAACTATCAACAAGACAATCCCAACTTACAGTATCCTAGTGAAGCTCAACCTCCGCGTACCAATTCTTTGCTATCGGTTCTAAAGTAGGCACAAACTAATGTACCCATTCTTCCTGAGGTACATGATTCCACGCTGCGTAGTACTGCGCCAACTATTCTTGAGGGCTAGTCTTTCCATCAAACCTTCTTCGCACCTCCTGGGGCTGATACAAACAGCTCGGGTGAAGGGATTTCTGACAAGCTGTCTAGCTAGGAATGTACTTCTTATGGTTATTCCACCAGCTGGCTGCTGTGGCTCTGAATGCTGAGTCCAGAGTCTCCATTGTCTGAAAATTGGGTAGCTGTCCTGAGAAGTGTTCAATACACTGTTCTGGGCCTAATAAACCATCAGAAATAGGTAGAAATCTGACCTGGGCACCAAGCCATCTAAGAGATTTAGTAATTCGGGCACATCTATGTCCATGTAGCTCATAAAGTCTGTTCTTCCAGTTTTCTAACCCATCATCTGAGTCCGTCATGCAGGAGCTGTCACACTGCCAATCCATGATACCTTCGGCAGTAGGATCCACATAATCTTCTTCCTTAGTTGTGATATTATAAATATGGTCCAGTACATTCTGAGCTTCGTCACTGAGTGGTTCTGTGTACCTTTCTCCTTGAGAAGGGTCTAGTGGTATTATAACTCTCAAACCTTTTCCTTCAAAGGTCATCTGTCTCTTCTTAAGGTTAATGACTGCAGCATTTTCCATTGCCCATTCAATTCCTAACAGGTCTGGGTAGGGATTGCTGTCATCAATGATCTCAATAACTTCGAAGTCCGCTAAAGTATTGACCCCATCAATATCTACTGGGACACTAGGGAATCTTCCTAGGGGCACAATCCTCTGCTGATTAGCTAATATCAACTATATAGGGGACCAAGCAAGGGCAGGTTTTCCCATTTGCTCCCAGGTTTTCTTGGTTAGGACATTGACTTCTGATCCTAGGTCCAGAATGACATCAGTCATATCATACTCTCCTATCTGCACATTCAATCTCATTTCCCTCCCAGTTTTTCTGACTCTATTAACAATTTTTTTCTTACCCACACTTCTCTGAGGTTCACAGGAAGCAATAACTTTCTGCAAATCCTTTAAAGCATTCTGATTCCTTAAGAGTTTCATACAGCTCTGTAAAAAGGAGGATAGTGTAGTTACTTTATCCGTCGAAGCTTCTTGCAGCTGCGACTCCTGCTGATGTTGCTGCGCAGGTGTGACTAATGAGCTAGGATCAATGAAATCTCTCTTGGCTTCCATGAATGTCTCTTTTTCTCTTTCAATATCAAATGTTGGGATTCGCTCGGGGGCCTTACGAACCCAAGCCTCGTCAGGCTGTTGCTCCATATTCTGTATGTGCGTCGTAGCTCCACTCTGCGTAACAACATTAATGCCTGGATCAGGTCTTTGCTCGATGAAAATCATCTGAATATTTTGAGTGGGGGCACCGTTTCTTTCCTGAATCATAGCTATCAGCTGTGGACACTGCTCGATCTCATGATCTACTGCTCGACAATACCGACATGTCATAGTTGGGTTCCAATAGTCTCGAGCTAGATGCCCAGCTTGGTTACAGTTGCAACACACAACTTGGCCTCTGCCTCTTCCTGCCATACCACCATGACCACAACCTCCAAAATCACCTCTACCGGATGCACCACCGCGGTAACCATAACCATCATTGCCCTGACCCTCATTTTGTACCCGATAGGCATCATAGGTGCGCTCTCTCATGAGGTCATAACTGCGACACTCATATTCATTATGTCCTACTGACTTACAGAACTTGTAGTAGGGGTTCTTGGGGACTTGTACATACCTCTAGAGCAGATGGCAGTTTTCAGGTCGATGCTCGCTAGTTGTTCGATAGATCTCACAATATAGAACAACGGGGTTGAACAGGTTTGGCGCACTAGCATTCAGGTAATTTCTTACCATAGGACACTGTTCCCTATCGTGACCTTCTATTTGACAGTGTGTACACCAAACCTCTTCACAACCGATTTTTCCTTTCTTCATATCGTGAAGCTCCAGAGCCATCACGGCCAACAGCGCTTGGATTTGAGCGATACAAGAATTATCTTTGACAGGGGCAGTCTCAAGCTTCATCACGATTTCCAGCGCCTCTTGCTGGTCAGCAACCTTCTGTTGCATAAGTGGAGTTCTGATATGCGGTAGAAATGCTGCAATGAACCATTCCTTCTGCTGCGTAGGTCCACTAGTAAAACTGACTTGGTCTAGTAGAACTTTGAACCTTTGATCAAATTCCCACACTGATTTGCCGCACTTCTACTGAATCTCTTTCAATTTAGTGATACACTGTGACTCTGATTTGGGCTTCTTAAACTCTTTGATTATTGCTGCTTTAATATCATCTAAGGCATGACTCTGAGTACTAGAAAATTTCATGAACCAGGTCAAAGCCCGATCCTTGAAAGAAGTAACGAGCTGCACGCTTCTTACATCTGGATCTGTAATGTTCTTAGCATTCCACACTGCTTCACATAAAAACCAGAACTGTTCTGGATCCTCTGATCCAGTTCCTTTGAAAACAAGGAGCTTAATATCATCAGTCATGTGGGCCATAGTAGATCTAGGGGGATTTGGAGGGGGATGGGAAGTAGGCGGGGGGGAACTTACTGGGGTAGACTGACCTATGACAGGAATACTCATACTAGGGTTACTTTTAGTCTGCGACGGATTCTCAGGGATAACAGGTCTACGCTGCGGGGTTACCGGAGGGTTTCCAACAGAAGGGGTTTCTTTGGGCTCTGAGGTTTCTAGACTGATAGGGGTAGACTCGGTATCCTGACTTAGGGTATAGGAATCAAAATTTCTCTTGTACCTTTTTCCACTTCGCAGCAAACCACTTTGCTCATCGAAGGTGTTTTCACTTGCAAACATATGTTAGTAATACAAAATCTAACAGTCGGATTCAATAAGCAATATTCTTTTTTCAGCTAATAGCATTTTAATTCTTAAACTAAATGAATTCAAAAACTTACCCCTTGGGCCTTTGAAAAACTGCCGCTCGGCTTCACTAAAGGAAGTACTCGTGTCGATGGCGAACTCTGTCACAAATGCCTCAAGGGTTCGCGTCGTCCAGAAATCAACAGCTCGAGATATCTCATTGTTCACCCTTTTCAATATATTAATTCTTGCGGGGGTCCAAGCAGGAAACTGACCTTTGCGGAAGTTCGTCTTGCTCTCGGCCAACCTAGATACCCACTCATGCAACTCTATGTGGATACTACCAAAGAAAATTTCATAAACATAAAAAAAAACATACCTTTGTAAAAATTCGTTTGCACTACGACGCGGATCTTTGTTCTCTTGCTCAACAAATTTCAGATAAGTCTCATCAAGCCAATCACCGATTTCCTTCACAGAGGTTCTCCAGAATATAGCCCTCGAGTTATGACGTAAACCCCTCTTGAGCAGATACTGAGTTCAATCGGCAACAGAACCAATTTTTTGGGCAATAGGGAAGACCCGGGTTTTATACCTTTCACTTCGCACCAACAAAAGACCCACAGCGCTGGCCCTTTCGGCAAGATCCCGCGAACAGGCCGCAGTCTCACCTGAAACAGCTATGGGGTGCTATAGAATCAGGTTTCTGCAAGCAGAAGAGGGATATTACTGTACCTTTAGCCTTTAATAACTTATAATCAATTAACATAGTGCTTAGACATTCACATATATATCTTCGCAGTTTGATAAACAAACAGTGACTTACTTAGCCCTTACTGGGAATTCACGGCGAAGCTATTATTTAAGCAGCGATCTTACTTATCAGATATATCTATATTTATTAATGCATAAAAGGACATAATAGAAATAAGACAAAGAACCACAAAACTAGATATAATGTGGTTCACCCCCAGTGTAGGGGCTACGTCCACAGAACTGTGTTTTATTCAACTCTTTACAAAATCATAGTTCTGATTTGCGCACTCAGCTGCAGATCCCTTCCATTCCTTAAAGCCGTGCACACAGCTGGAGGTCGTCCACGCACACAGCTGGGACTTAACCTTCTCTTACAAAATAGCCTTAGCTTCGCCTTAATTCATCTTACATCAAAAACCTAACCCTACTTCTTTACATGAGTGCATATTTATATAGCGCACTATTACAAAACCATGGACTTAAACCATGGGCACTCCGAAACCCTAAACCCTGGACTTAAACCATGGGTTTATTACAAAAAGAGGGTTTTTAATCAACCCTGACACCCCTAAGACTATTTTGAGTCGTAACTCCACTTACAAACTTTTACAAAAACCACGGGGTTACCACACTCAAGGGTTGTTAAGGTCAGAGCCCCAACACAAAGCACTCTTTAGGTAATTATAACTTACAAGGAAATTAGGGTTGAAAAAGAGGTTGGTTGTTTGATGTGGAGTGTCCACCAACTGCACCACCTATTAAGAGATGATGTTCATAACATAACCTCCACTTGAATTCAGTTTGATCTGGCCAATGATGTGGAGCATCTGGACATTAGGAAACAATGACTACTTAAAAAAATGAGCCTAATTGAACACCAATTGGAGGCCTAGTGTCAATCTGGGTGGTTCAAAATTGTAGGGATATGCTGAGTTTAGATGGCCACAGGAATTTTGTGCAGGAATAAAAAATTATAAAAAGAGACTGAGAAGAACGAAAGCAGAGATATTTTATTGGATTTTGGTTAATATCTGATGTATTGAGTCCTATGAGTAGATCTATAGACTGTAAGTTTTAAATAGAGTATTCTAGGTGCATGATTGTGAGGAGTGATATGGATTAATATCCTGCAATCCTTTTAGAGTTCTAGGTGTGTTTATGTGGCTAGTATATCACCTCCTATCTAAGGAATAATATGCTTTTGTACTCTAGTTTTTTACTTTTGAATATATATTTCCTGAGTTTTGTGTAGAGAGAGACATATTTGTTATTGTTGAATCATTTATTAGTTGGTTGACCTATTTTTCTTGCAGGGGTGTAAGGTAATTTGCAAATGAGTGACTTCATCATCTTGGTATTAGAGAAAACCACAATGGCCCATAGGGTAGCCCATTTTTGCAGGTTTACCGTTGGAGACTTAGTCCAATGAATAGGCTGAATTCCAGTGTTTGGGTGACGAGGACTACCAGTTTGAATCTCATAGTGGTTTTACAAAAGGACCAGAACTTGAATAATTGACTTTAGTTGATGTGAGTTGTGAGCTAGATGAAACACGGGGTTTGGGGAGTGAGGACAATAGCGAATGTCAATACTAGAACGTGGAATACGGGGACAATGCAAGTAGCCATGTAATAGATGAAAGGAAGCTTCATGAACCTCTGTTTGTGTTAAATGTAGAAAAAGGTCCAGAATTAGATGGTGTAACAGAGACCTCCATTGAGCTTGAATCACATATGATAAGCTTGAAGTGGAGTGTTTTCTGTTGGAATTATGTAATTACTCCACCGCCATGCTGCAACAAATTTTGAAGCGGCAACATCAACTGCCAAAAATTTGAAGAGCCATCACCGTTCAACTTGTGGCCACTGCAACACTAAAGAGTCACAGCACCGCCACACTGCCTCAACACCTGACAAAACAACAAATTATTAAATCATAAAAAAAAATTATATGTCAGTTGAGGGAATCTTTTTTCTAAAGAGGCAGCATAGTTTATATTTATGTCAGACTGTAACAGAGCATTAAAACATATTGTAAATCATTTGAACAGAGAAGCCTGTTTTGTTAGCAAAGAGCCAATTAGCATTTAATGGCTGATTAGTTAAAATCCTATAAATACTAGCTTTGTAAACCATATTTCTGAGGCTGAATACAAATAGCAAAGCGTAATAGAAACAGAGTTGAAAC
Source organism: Pseudotsuga menziesii (assembly GCA_001517045.1). Lineage (NCBI taxonomy): Eukaryota > Viridiplantae > Streptophyta > Pinopsida > Pinales > Pinaceae > Pseudotsuga > Pseudotsuga menziesii. The sequence continues at coordinate 84,940 of LPNX010851622.1, forward strand.
TATGATAATTTCCTGTGTAATTCTATTTTTGAAAAAACTCAGTTTTTATTTTTATTTTATGTTGGCTTGTTATAGTAGCTTGTTTTTTTAGTTTGAATGTTTTTTATGTATTAAGTAGAATATTTGTGATAAGTTTATGGACGTAGGGGTCATCAAATTAGTGCAAAAATAGAGAGTTGTACGTGAGCTATGAGCAGTCGCAGCTAGTGGATTTAAGCATATAGAGTGTTTCTGGCTGTAACACAATCTGGGAAGTGCCGGTAGCAGTAGCAGCTATGCTGCAACAATCTTGGACGTGCTGGGGTTGTTAGTTTGAGCTCTGTCAGTAAAGTTGTACATTGATGTGAGCAACTATACATTTTTTAGAAGAGCTAAACATTGAATGTAAGTGATTTTTTTGAGTTGTACGTGAAGTCTCAAGTGCTTCTAAGGAAAGGAGCGGCACTCCCCTGACTTTCCCACATCGGTATTAGAGTGTGGTTAAGTTCCATCTCTAGTTTAAGAGTCTGATTAAGTTTTATTGCTCATTTGTTTCTAAAATTGATTGAAATGGCTACTAACAGCAGTGTAGTACAACCACAAATTTGAGTGTTGTCCGAAAGGAATTATGACACCTGGTTTAATAAGATGAGAACTATCTTGCGTGGTCAAGATTTTTGGGATTTTGTTACGATTGGATATCCTGAACCAGCCAATCAAGTGGCTGAGTTGGCTTTGATCAATGCTGAACGTGTTCTGCTGAAGGAAAATCAAAAGAAAGATAATAAAGCTCTTGGTCTTATTCAGCAAGGCCTGAGTGAATCTATTTTTTCGAAGATATCAAGTGTTGAGTCTTCAAAGAAAGCTTGGGACACTCTTGAAATGTGCTATCAAGGTGTGACCAAGGTGAAGAATTTTAAGTTGTATAATTTAAGAAGAGACTTTGAGAATCTGAAAAATGAAAGACAGTGAGACTGTTGATAATTTCATGACACAAGTCATGAGTTTTGTAAACCAACTACGACAGTATGGTGAAGATCTTATAGATCAATGTGTGACTGAAAAATTGCTGAGATGTTTTCCGAAGAAGTTTGAAGTAGTGGTTGTTCCAATTGAAGAGTTTAAAAATCTCAATCAAATGCACATTGATGAGATGACTGGTTCATTGCTTGCTCATGAATCAAGAATGAACAAGTATGATGACACTCCTTTAGAAAATGCTTTTAAATCTCAGTTAAATGTTACTAGAGGTAGAGGCAGAGGAATATCTAGTAACTAAGGAAGATGAGGACAAAGTGTTGGTCATAGTGACAGCAAAAATGATTCTGAAAATGAAGAGAAGTTACAGCAGAGTAATCCTAGCGTAAGGGGGAGTAGCAGCAGAGCAGGACAGTCAGGAAATTAGAGGTATGATAAATCTAAAGCTTAATGTTTTTTTTGTAAGAAATTTGGGCATTTTGCTAACAAGTGTTGGAAGAAACAAGCAGATGCTAGTAAGTTGTCAACACACATGAAAGAGGAGACTGAAAATGAAGAACAACCTATGTTTTTGAATTGTAATGTCACCCAGGAAAGTTCAAAAGATATTTGGTTTTTGGACAGTGCATGCAACAACCACATGACTGGAAATAAGGAATTATTTTCAAGTCTAGATACCAGCATACAGTCTGAAGTAAATTTGGGTAATGACTGTAAGGTAAAAGTTAATGGTAAAGGTGTGATTGTTGTGTATGCAAAAGATGGTAAAAGGAGAACTATTCATGATATTTATTATGTTCCTGGTCTGATGTGTAATTTATTGAGTGTTGGACAATTGTTGGAAAAAAAGTACAGAGTATTCTTTAAGAAAAGGGTATGCACTATTTTTGATAAATATCCAAGTAAACAGTTGATTGCCAGAGTGGAGACAACAAACAATAGAATGTTTCTGTTGATTATGAGAAATGATTTGACTAACTCTTTGAATGTTTATAAAACTAAGATTTTAGATCAATCATGGTTATGGAATTTGGGATATGGCCATTTACATTTTGGTGGTTTAGAATTGCTACAGAAGAAGTAGATGGTAAAAGGATTGTCGAGTATTGAGCAGCCAACAGGCTCATGTGAAGGTTGCATATTGGGAAAGCATCACAGAGAGAAATTTATTTCTGGAGTCTCAAACAGAGAAAAGGAACCATTGGAGACGGTACACACTGATTTGTGTGGACCAATGCAAACACCTTCTTTGACAGGTAATGTTTATTTTATGTCTTTTATTGATCATTACAGTCGAAAAACTTGGGTGTATTTGCTGAAACAGAAATCTCAAGCATTTGATGTGTTTAAAAGTTTTAAAGCTATGGCTGAAAAAGAGAGTAATAAATTTATTAAAGTCTTTAGATGAGATGGAGGAGGTCAGTTATGTCAAATAAATTTATGGATTTTTGTAAATATCATGGAATTAAAAGGTAGTTTACTGCACGCTACACTCCACAGCAAAATGGTGTAGCAGAAAGGAAGAATCGAACCATTATGAACATGGCTCGAAGTATGATGAAGGATAAGCATATTTCAAATGAATATTGGGGAGATACTATTACTTATTCAGTGTACATCCTGAACGGAAGGCCGATGAAAAGCATGAAGAATCGAGTTCCTTAGAAAGCTTGGAGCGGTAAGTGTAGCAGCATATCTCATTTAAGAATTTTTGGTTGTGTAGCTTATGCACATGTACCTGAAGAGTTGAGGAGAAAGTTAGATGACAGAAGTCAGAAATGTATTATTGTTGGATATAGTGAAGAATCTAAAGCATATAGAATGTATAATCCCATCACCAAGAAGTATGTAATTAGCAGAGATGTGGTGTTTAAAGAAGAAGAAGCATGGGATGGGAGCATTGATAAATTAGTTGGTGAGGAAGTTGTAACACCTCACGCAGAAGATGAAGAAGATGAACAGGGCACACATGGAGGACAGTTGACTCCACATACACCAGCAACAAGGACACCTGCCAAAACGCCCAGAGCTCATGAACATTGTGAACCATCAAGTGTTGGTGGACCGCAAGGAACACGATTGGAGGTAAGGAATGAATCAAATCCTACATTGGCATCATTAAGAAACAAAGTTAGAGGTCAGAAGACTAGAAGTTTAAGAGAATTGTATGAAGAGAATGATGAAGTAGATCATGTTTCAAATTTTTCATTTATAGCATGTGATCCTATAGATTTTGATGAACCTATTAAAAAGGATGTTTGGATAAAAGCAATGGATGAAGAAATAATACTTGGAATCTTGTAGATTTGCCTGATGATAAAAATTGTATTGGTGTCAAATGGATTTATAAAACTAGTTAAATGTTGATGGTGATGTCAAAAAATATAAAGCAAGACTTGTTTCTCAGGGGTTTAGTCAACAACCTGGAATTGATTATAATGAGACATTTGCACATGTAGCCAAAGTTGATACTGTAAGGATGGTATTAGCTATTGTTGTGCACAATAAATGGTATGTACATCAAATGAATGTAATGTCTTCATTTTTGAATGGATATTTAGAAGAAGAGGTTTATGTAAGAAAACCTCTAGGATATGAGGTTGATGGACAAGAATACAAAGTATACATATTGAAGAAAGCGTTGTATGGATTGAAGCAGGCACCCAGAGTTTGGTACAGCAAAATTGATGAATATTTGAATGGTGAAGGATTCAGCAGAAGTCCAAGTGAACCAACATTGTATACAAAGGTAAACCAAGAAGCTAAAATACTGATTGTTTGTCTATATGTGGATGATTTGATATTCACTAAAGATCTGTCAGTAGATGAGTTCAAGAAAGCCATGCAAATAGAATTTGAGATGACTGATTTAGGAGTGATGAAATATTTCATTTGTATTTAAGTAATTCAATTTGAAGATGGTATTTTTATATGTCAGTATAAATATGCAAATGTTTTATTGAAAAGATTCAAAATGCTGAATTGTAAGCCATCTGTAATTCCAATAGCAACTGGCACAAAATGTTGAAATATTGTAACTTCGAAGAATATTCTATATGTATCTTTTGTGGTCCCCTATGGTCCTGCCGAGAGAACCACTTGTATTACTTTGTACCTCGATGCTTCTAATAGGAAGAACTAATAAGGGTCATGAGGTAGTCCCCTCTAATTGTAAAGGTGTCTCATTAGCATCCTAGTGTGGTTACTTGAGCCTACATGTGTAACTCGATCCTACATGATTTAACTCGATCCTACATGTCAAATGAGTTAACTTAAGTGAACAGATGAATATAAATAGAGGTGTAGTGCTCCTCATTTGGAACACACACTCTCACTTGTGTAGCGCATTAGTGGAGAAGAGAAGTAGCTGGAGAAGGAGGAGGATTAGGCTTTGATCTCCTTGTTGGTTTTATCTTTCATCTTTTACCTTTTTGGAGCATCTATATTGAGGAAGTTTTGCTAGGTTTTTCCCTTTAGGGTTTTCCCAGGATAAATATTTATGTTCCTTTTGTATGGTTTTGCTTGTCTATCTTTCAGTGATCCTGTTTATATGCTTTTGTTATGAAAATGAAATGAAGTACTGATGTCTTAGCTAACTATATGAAAATTTAACATGGTATCAGAGCCACCTTGAAAGAAGACATTATGCAGCTAAAGAATCTAGGGCTTCTTATTTCTTGGGTCTCTATCCATGATTGATTAGCAAAAGAATGCTATATTGACTTCCATTGAAGGGCACATTTTTCTGTCGAAGCAGAATTCGATTTCGAGCATTTTTAGTTTTGGTGTGGAAAATTAGGGCTTTCTACAGAAGAAGAATTCTTGAGTGAGCCCAGCATAGGATTGTTTGCCTCATCAAAATCGAAGTTTAGAGACCTGGATCAATAAATTTGGTTGGGTGAAACTCTGGAAAATCCAAACCCTAGTTTGACCTCGATCTGGAAAAACCCTAAATACTTAAACTGCTACGTTTTTGTACATTCATGATATCCTGATATTGGTGAAGGCTCAAGAGTTAAAAATTTCAAAGGCTGCATATAAAATATCGGTTTACACTATGTCCTAAATTCAGCCTCAGATTCACTATATTCTGGGAGATATGACCCCTCCATGTTAGGGTTCTAGTCTCTTCCAAAATTCATCCCTAAACAAGACACCTAGGGAGCATTGTTGTAGCATGGGCTACAAAGGTCCAAATGGAATTCCTGAAGATGTTCCTAAAAGAGCATAGACTTTAATTTCTGTGGTCCAAATTTCAGAACCTGAAGATGAACTAGTGACACATGGCATTCTGTACAACTTCACTATCCTAAACAGTCCTGTAACAGGTCACCTTGGGAAAATGATCATAAATACAAATTGGTGAAACAAATTCTAATGAAACCTATTATGTTGGATCAGGGACATGCGAGGTTACCTCAATGAGAAATTTTGAACATAGAGGAGTATTCATTTCAGGGATATCATAGAAATAGTAACAGTCATTTCTGCAAAAGAAATTGGAAAACTAGGGCTTCCTATTCAGGGATCTTCCCTACACAGTTTTCAGAAAATGAGTACATTGGACAGTTCCATTTGAAGAGATCTATATTTATATCTAATCAGATCTGAAATATTCCAAGTTTTGAAAAATTAGGTTTTCTTTGACAAACCCTAGATCAGCCAGCTCCGAAAGCAGGACGGACACCTCAAATTGGTAAGATCTAATCTTTTGCTATTTGCATTTGAGGTTCTCATTTCAAAGTGATCTATCACATCAGCTTGATGATAAGCTTGGTGAAGTTGAAAACTTCCAAGCATGGAAGTATTTGATCTCTCTGAAGAAAATGAATTGGACACCTTCATGAGTAGAGAGGTTCTAGTTCTAGAAGGAGATGATGCTCAAAGCCTTACACAAGAAGAACTTGATCAAGGCCAAGAACATCATTGTTGATTCAATCACGGATCAAATTGTACCACAAGTGTCTTCCCTAAAGACACCGAAGATGTTTGATTCCTTAATCAATCTATTTGAAGATAAAAACATAAATCAGAAGATGGCTTCGAGAAAACATTTGAAGAATGTGAAGATCCAGAATGCAAAACATCTTGAAGTGGTAGAAGAAGAAGCGGAGAATGTAGAAGTGGTGATAGCCACCTTGAATGGCCTCCCAGGATCATGGGATTCATTCATGCAAGGAATGTGTGCCAGAATGACTTGATTACTTTCAGTTGACTCTGGGAAGAAGAAGAAGAAGCTTGTCTCATAAGAGGAGAAGAAGAAAGATGGGATCAAATTGAAGATCAAGCTCTCACCATTCAAAGAAGATACCTCATGCGATGAGGAATATAAAGAACTCAATTCTTGACCAACCTCTTATTCATCTTATTATTTAGATAAGAAATGATGATTTCATGAATGAAGAAGATGATGAAGGAGAATGATCAAGAAGGAGTCTATCCACAAAACAAACAAAAGATAAGTATTCAATTGTCATCTAATGATATTCTTTTGTTATGCATTTGATTATATTTAGTTGATGTGTTATGCATGATAGATTGTTTGCATTAATGATTGTATACTACTAATATGCATGTGATCGGTAAGTAGCTCATGGTGCTATACATCTCTCCATCGCTACTTATCTAGAATGAAACCTCTTTGCTGACATATTCGATTAGTGCACAATCTCAATGATGTCATAGTAGAGATGGAAGGAATCTAGAAAATTTCTGTGAGATATGGATGAATGTTGTATTATCTAAATAGTTGCATGATGCATAAGAATTTGTCATAATGCATATGTTTTATGAAATAGTTCTAACCATGCAAATTGGTGCATTTGAATTGTAGGAAAGGTCCTGAACAACCTCCTACAAGAAAACAAGGATGAGACTTGTTCCGAAGAACAAGTAATGACAATTAAAAATTCACTCCAATAAACATGAATATGAAGCTCCCAGGGTCAGAGACACCATGACGAAAGACAGAGCTTCAGAAAGCAGTAAATCCAGCCCGAAGGATGAAGACCACCATGGTTATGAAAGATAAGTCAAGATGAAGAAAATAATTCTATGAAAGAAGCTATGATCAAGGAATAATGGTTGATCATGGGGAATGATGTATACAATATGATTTCGAGACATAAAGGGAAGTATGTAGTATCTTCCAGATGGATCTACAAGAACAAGTGTACAAAGCAATGTTCATGATTTTCCTCAGAAAGAATAGACTATGAAATGACATACTCTATTGAAAAGTATATATCAAGCATAGAGCCACCTATACAACTTGAAGAGGGAAGATGATACTCCACTTCAGGGGGAGTGACTACAGAAGATATCTAAGTTCGACATGTTGCGACATGATGGAAAGCTTCCTACTGGATCGAGACTTTACCAAGAGTAAAGTGGGTTCCAACCTTCAAGGTTGAATGCATAAGACTAGGATATGATGATGACCCGACAAGACAAACTCATGGAAGATGTTATGATGAAAGAATACTAGAATGTTGTTTGGGATATAGTTCCCAAACCAGAAGGAAAGAGTATAGTATCCTCCAAATGGATATGCAAAATAAAGCATCCAGGTGAAGGAAGTATTGAGAAGTATAAAGAAAGATTTATGGCCAGAGGTTTCTCTGAGAAAGAGGGAATTGATTATGAAGAGACATTTTCCCCAGTAGCACGGTATACTTCAATTAGAGCTACCATGGCACTTGCATCCATGATGAAGTGGGACTTACACCAGATGGATGTGAAAACAACTTTTCTAAATGGTGTGATTGAAGAAGAAGTATACATAGAACAGCCACAAGGATTTGAAGTTGAAGATAGACATACTCACGTATGCAAATTGAAGAAGGCCTTGTATGGCCTTAAACAAGCCCCTCAAGCTTGGTATGGAAGAATAGATAGTCTCCTGACAAGCATGGGCTTTGCCAAGAGTAAAGTCAATCCTAACCTTTACTACAAGGTTGTAGAAGATGAACCTGTCATCCTGTTATTATATGTGGATGACTTATTCTTGACACGGAATGAGAAACAGATCATGGAAAGCAAGAAGAAACTAGCAGAAGAATTTGAGATGAAAGACCTTGGGTTAATGCATTATTTCCTAGGTATGGAAGTATGACAAATAAATCTTTATCAACCACGGAAAGTATGCAGTAGAGATATTGAATAGATTCAATATGTTGGAATGCAAAGCCATGGCCACACCCATGGACTCCAACCTGAAGCTGTTAGCTGGTGACTCATCATAGTTAGTGGATGCGACTCATTACAGACAGATCATAGGGTCATTGATGAACTTAACAAATACTAGACCAGACATTTGTTTTGCTATGAACACCTTAATTCAATATCTAGTTCAACTAGATGGGTTCACTTGGTAGCTGCAAAACATGTGATGAGGACTATAGATTTTGGTCTATACTATGATGGTAGCCATAAGTATAGATTGTATGGCTCTATAGATGCAGATTGGGATGGAAGTATCTCAAATAGAAAAAAGTAGTACAACAGGTGGATGTTATAGTCTGGGATCTGCTATGATTTCATGGTTTAGTAGAAAGCAGTTTAGTGTTTCTCTAAATACAGCCAAAGCAGAATATATAGTAGCTTCTGATGTCAGGATTATTCAACCTAGAGTTGGACACTACTGTGATTATATGTGATAACTAGAGTTGTGATGACAGAGAACCCTATGTTCCATCGTAACACATAGAAATCCAGTATTTCTAGGTAAGAGATAAGATGTAGATGATGATGTTTCAGTGTTCCCATATTGAATATATAGATGATGTTTCAGTATTTACATACTGTAGATGCAAATCATGGTGATTATGTATTTCTATACTGAATATAGAGATGATGATGCTTTCAGTATTTCTATACTGAATATATAGATGATGATGCTTTCTTTATTCACATACTAGAGATATAGATGGCGATAGTTCAATATTCACATACTGAAGATGTAGATGATGATGATTTAGATAATGATGTGTTGACAAAGCCTTCATCTCAAGTAAAGTTCAAACACTTTCGAGACAAGCTTGGTGTTGTTCGGAAAAGACCTTCCTCGAAAAGGGGAGTAGTGATGTTGTAGTGGGATTGTATCATCCTGGGACATATGTCCAAAAGTGATCCAGATACCTTGGTCCTCGAGAATGAAGAGGGACTGTATCATCCCAGGACATATGTCCATAATAGATCTGGTGACTTCGGTCATCGAGAATTTGGCAAGATTATATCATCCTTGAACCTCGGTTCAGAATGGATCCGGTGAACTTCGGTCATCAAGAAGGTGGCAAGATTGTATCATCCTTGGACTTCAGTTCAGAATGGATCCGGTGAACTTTGGTCATCAAGAAGGTGGCAGGATTGTATCATCCTTGGACTTCGGTTTAGAACGGATCCGGTGAACTTTGGTCATCGAGAAGGTGGTAGGATTGTATCATCCTTAAACCTCGGTTCAGAATAGATCCGGTGACTTCGGTACTCGAGAACATGTGTTGATCCTATAATTCCAATAGGAAGGATTTTCTGAGTTCAACAACTGTGTTGATCTCGTAATTCCGAAAGGAAGGATCGTTAGTAACTCCATAAAGACCTAAATCCCGTAATTCTGAAAGGAAGGATCACTAAATTGATCCCTTAATTCCAATAGGAATAATTTTCTGAGTTCCACAGATGTGTTGATCCCATAATTCCAAAAGGAAGGATCATTAGTAACTCCATAAAGACCTAAATCCCGTAATTCCTAAAGGAAGGATCGTTGGTAGCTCCGTAAAGACTTGATCCCATAATTCCAACACGAAGGATTGTCTGAGTTCCACATATGTGTTGATCTCGTAATTCCAATAGGAAGGATTGTCTAAGTTCCACAACTGTGTTGATCCCGTAATTCCGAAAGGAAGGATCGTTAGTAACTCTGTAAAGACCTAAATCCCGTAATTCTAAAAGGAAGGATCATTGACTTGATCCTGTAATTCCAATAGGAAGGATTTTTTGAGTTCCACAGATGTGTTGATCCTATAATTCCGAAAGGAATGATTGTTAGTAACTCCGTAAAGACCTAAATCCCGTAATTCCTAAAGGAAGGATCATTAGTAGCTCCATAAAGACTTGATCCCTTAATTCTGAAAGGAAGGATCGTCTGAGCTCCACAGGTGTGTTGATCCCATAATTCCGAAAGGAAGGATCGTTAGTAACTCTGTAAAGACCTAAATCCCATAATTCCGACAGGAAGGATCATCTGAGTACCACAAACATCTTGATCCCGTAATTCCAAAAGGAAGGATCATGTTGATGTTTTGATGATGTTGTTGTGTTGATAATAATGATGTTTTGATTATGTTTTCATGATGATGTTTCTGATCGATAGATCAGAGTATGATGATGTTGTTGTTGCTTATCGAAAGGTCAAATTGTTGAAGATGATGTTGCTGATCGAAAGGTCAAAGTGCTGCAGATGATGTTGCTGATCGAAAGGTCAAAGTGCTGAAGATGATGTTGCTGATCGAAAGGCCAAAGTGCTGAAGATGATGTTGTTGATCGAAAGGCCAAAGTACTGAAGAAGATGTTGCTGATCGAAAGGTCAATGTGTTGAAGATGATGTTGCTGATCTAAAGGTCAAAGTGCTAAAGATGATGTTGCTGATCGAAAGGCCAAAGTGCTGAAGATGATGTTGCTGATCAAAAGGTCAAAGTGCTGAAGATGATGTTGCTGATCGAAAGGTCAAAGTGCTGAAGATGTTGCTGATCGAAGCAGTCAAAGTATTAATGATGATGAAGACTAAATATTGAAGATGAAGACTACATAATGTTGAAAAGATTCCAATGATTTATAGATGTGTTATCCTGATGATGCTGATGATGTCCTCTATCTTTCTCTTTCTATTGTTGTTGTTGATGTTGTTGTAGAATAACCTTCTCGTTAGGAGGGAGTGTTGAAATATTGTGGTCCCCGATGGTCCTACCGAGAGAACCACTTGTATTACTTTGTACCCCAATGCTTCTAATCAGAAGAACTAATAAGGGTAATGAGGTAGTCCCCTCTAATTGTAAAGGTGGGTCATTAGCACCCTAGTGTGGTTACTTGAGCCTACCTGTGTAACTCGAGCCTACATGATTTAACTCAAGCCTACATGTCAAATGAGTTAACTTAAGTGAATAGATGAATATAAATAGAGGTGTAGCACTCCTCATTTGGAACACACACTCTCACTTGTGTAGCCCATTAGTGGAGAAGAGAAGTAGCTAGAGAAGGAGGAGGATCAGGCTTTGATCTCCTTGCTGGTTTTATCTTTCATCTTTTACTTTTTTGGGGCATCTATATTGAGGAAGCTTTTGCTGGGTTTTTCCCTTTAGGGTTTTCCCAGGATAAATCTTTTTGTTCCTTTTGTATGGTTGTGCTTGTCTATATTTCAGTGATCCTGTTTATATGCTTTTGTTATGAAAATGAAATGAAGTACTGATGTCTTAGCTAAGCATATGAAAAGTTAACACAAAACTCAGTAAGGAAGATGATGGGTCGAAGGTTGATCCAACTATGTATAAGAGACTGGTTGGAAGTCTCATGTACTTAACTGCAACAAGACCTGATATAATGTTTGCAGTAAGTTCAATTTCAAGGTTTATGGAAATACCAAAGAATACCCACTAACAAGCTGGAAAGAGAATCCTAAGATATATTGCCGGAACAACAAATTTTGGTATCCAATATACATCTAATTCAAATTTTAAGTTGATTGCATACACTGATAGTGATTTTGCAGGTTCTATAGATGATAGAAAGAGAACATCTGGATATGTTTTCAGTTTTGGATCGGGATCATTATCATGGGCATCAAAGAAGCAACCCATTGTGACACTATCCTCTACTGAGGCAGAGTATGTTTCTGCAAGAAAAACTACATGTCAAATAGTTTGGATGAGAAGAAATCTTTCTGAGTTACAACATGAACAAAATGAACCAACTCCAATCTTTTGTGATAATAACTCAGCTATTGCACTATCAAGAAATCATGTATTTCACAAAAGAAGTAAACATACTGATACTTGGTATCATTTCATTCGTGAACTAATAAACAATAATGAAATCAATATGAAATTTTGCACATCAAGAAATCAGTTTGCAGACTTGTTTACAAAACCATTGGGAAAAGATTCGTTTGAACTTCATAGGAAAAAAATTGGGGTTTGTAAGCTGTAACAGAAATCAAGTGTTACAAAATTTTGTTTTTTGAAGTGTAGTAATTAAGGGGGAGAATGTTGGAATTATGTAATTACTCCACCATCAGTCTAGAACATATTTTGAAGTGGAAACATCAGCTATCGAAAATTTGAAGAGCCATCATCATTCAACTTGTGGCCACCACAACACTGAAGAGTCACAACACCGCCACACCACCTCAACACCTGACAAAACAACAAATTATTAAATCATAAAAATCATTTTTATATGTCAACTAAGCGAATATTTTTTCTGAAGAGGCATCATAGTTTATATTTTTGCGAGACTGTAATAGAGCATTAAAACATATTGTAAATCATTTGAACAGAGAAGTCCGTTTTGTTAGCGAAGAGCCAATTAGCATTTAATGGCTGACTTAGTTAAATTACTATAAATACTTGCTTTGTAAACCATATTTCTGAGGCTGAATACAAACAACAGGGCGTAATAGAAACAGAGTTGAAACTCTGATAATTTCCTGTGTAATTCTGTTTTTGAAAAAACTCAATTTTATTTTTTTATGTTGGATTCCTGTAGCAGCTCATGTTCTTAGTTTGAATGTTGTTTATGTATTAAGTAGAATATTTGTGATACGTTTCTGGACACAGGGGTCATCAAATCAATGCAAAAATAGAGAGCTTTGTGTGAGCTGTGAGCACTTATAGCTAGTGTATTTAAGTGCATAGAGTGTTGCCGGCTATAACAACTAGCTGTAACACAATTTGGGAAGTGCCGGTAGCAGTAGCATCCATGCTGGAACAATCTTGTACGTGTTGGGGTTCTTAGTTTGAGCTCTGTCAGTAAAGCTATACATTGCCGTGAACATCTGTACATTGTTGAGAAGAGTTGAACATTGAATGTAAGTGTTTTTTTTGAGCTGTATGTGAATTCTCAAGTGCTACTAAGGAAAGGAGTGGCACTCCCCTACCTTCCCCACATTTTCTCAATGGGGACAGTAATATGGAAGCTCGGTTTGATAGAAATGTCAAGAAGGAGTTGGATTAAGGGTGTTTTGTAATGAGGATAATTTCGTTCTCACTAAATACTGGGAGGGGAAACAGGTTGAGGAGGTGCATCATGAGAAAGATGAAATATATGATCTAGACTCAAGTGACTGCAATAGAGCTAACATCGATACTTTTTCTAGAATTTTAGATAAAAATTATGGTGGCTACAATGTCACGGTGCATGAAGACCTGCAAGAGAATATGGAAGTTAGTAATTTGCATTGGGTATGTGAGTGAAAAAATGATATTCATTTAGCCAATCTGTTTTTGCTTAGGTGTGATAGGGAATTACCCATTCTTTGTAGCATCCAAATGGAGCAAATAAGTTTTTCTCTTAGAGATGTGATTTTGTGCCAAAGGATATTGGTGTTGGTATCATAAATGGGAAATACATTTCTACGCATATACCTGAAACCAAGGATGTCATGTGTACATGGCTAGGTTTTTCTTGTAGAGATGTTTTTGTCACTCTAGAGCCATGTGTATATAGTAGAACAATACCCCATTCTAAGCATGCTTGGACAATTGACAAATTAAACAAGGGTAGAGTGAAGAACATGACAAGGTGTTGCTTTCTTATGAAAGGGATGATAAATTGGTTGCTCAAAACAACACAATCTTTCAACATGGGGAGAATGATGTGACTACACCACCTCCTAATAGATGGCATTCATAACAGAACCTACACTTGACTTCATTTCAATATTTTCAATGATGCAAAGCACACAGAAATTGTGAAATAACAACTAGTTTAAAAAATGAGCCTAACTAAACTTCAATTGGATTCGTGGTGCCAATATAGGTGATACAAAATTGTAGGGATATGTTGATTTTAGTTGGATGGCTAAAGGAATTTTGTGCGAGAATAAAAAATTATAAGAAGAGGCCGAGAAGGACAAAAGTGGGGGGATTTTGGTGGATTTTGGTTAATTCTTTTTGTACCAAGTCCTGTGAGTAGATCTATGGACTGTAACTTTTAAATAGAGTATTCTAGGTGTGTGATTATGAGGAGTGCGATGGATTTGTGGCCTACAAGCCTTCTAAAGTTCTGGGTGTGTGTATGTAGCTAGAATGCCACCTCCTATCCGAGGGCTAATATGGTTTTGTACTCTAGGTTTTTATTTTCAGATACATACCTCCTGAGTTTTGGGTAGAGAGATATTTTTTATTGTTCAAACCTTTGTTAATTTGTTTCGCTATTTTTTTTGTAGGGGTCTGAGGTAATTTGCAGCTGAGTCATTGCATCATTGTTAGGTTTGAGAAAGGAGTTATAACTTTTTGTTTTCCTTATCTTAATTATTCATTAGGCTTCTTAACCTATGACAATTTTTATTTTCGAATACATATCTCCTAAGTTTTGTGTAGAGAGACATTTTTTATTGTTCAATCCTTTGTTAATTTGTTTAGCTATTTTTTTTTGTAGGGTCTGAGGTGATTTGCAACTGAGTGACTGCATCATTGTTAGGGTTGAGAAAGGAGTTATAACTTTTTCTTTTCCTTGTCTTAATTATTCATTAGGCTTATTAACCTATGACAATTATCATGAATCTTCTTAGATTTTGATACAGTACTAATACCAATAATCATTGTTTCTATAGTAGTCTTTTGATATGGTGCACTCAAAAATGTTAATAATATAACCTTCAACATTTTAATTTGCATACAACTTCTACCTAACCCAAACCTCATTTCTTCACACAGTGTATCATAGTGTATTTTTTTCCCTCACATTGAGAAGATCATCAAGATTGTTTTGGGAAGCAAAATTGTCTAGCTCTAATTTCATAAAAAGCTCAAACTCTAGGTGGCTACATTAACTTACGTTGCAAAACTAAAAAGACAAGAGGTATTTACAAACCCAATCAACAATTGATTCAATCATTTCCATATTTCACAATGATATTAGTAAGACCAAAGATGAATAGTTGCAATAGTTGTGATTAGTGTCAAATTGCCAAGGGCAGAGATATATGCCAGACTCTGTAAGTGCAATTTTTCATAAGAAATAGATTGGGATATTTAGGCTATACTATGCTAGTGAAGGTACAACACTAGACCCTAAAATGATTTGCAAAAAAGAGGATGCATGTTAATGACCATAAGGTGAGAATATTGTTTGTCCTAATGGTTTTCTATTATAGATTTGTGTTACCTAAATTAGTGGCCATATTTAAGAAAGGATTCACATGGAATACATATTTTAGAAGCAACCATCCTCTTATTTCTAGAACCAACAAAACCATTGGCGTTAACCATAAGTTCATGCACCCGCAGTCACTAATGGTGTAGTCTTTAGTCTTGATAGCAATGTGATAGCGTAAGACAACTAAAAGATAAATGATGTTGAGAGATGATAACCCATCTATGATAGAAACAAGAAATTCCTTAAACCCTTACCATTGTTGTTAGAACAATTACTTGAAGGGGATTACAACAACAAGCCTTTGATGGGAATCATGATAAAAAACAACATTCATGGGAAGTGGTATTTAGAGAATGTTGACCTAAGATCATTTACAAGAGCTGGAAAGGAAAATATATAATACATGCCTTGTCAAGAGTTATCTAAGGTTTAAAATTTTAGTGTTTCCAGAGGTCTTTTATTGGAAAAAAAACAAGAATACAAGATCTTTCAAACAATAGTAAATCATAAAAAGAAGACAATGTCATTAAATATTTCCATGTCAAAGATAAAATTATTTTAACATAGAGAAACAATAGTAAAATGTGGCTCAACTCATGTACAAAATTATCTATCAATAGCATTACAACCCCTTAACATGCATACTAAATAGACTAAACTTACAATGTTGTAACTATATCTATGTATTAAAAAAAACATAGCAAATAACTTATTACGTTCAAATCTATGAGAAATACCAAACCAATAAGGCAAATAGAAACAAGCCAACTTGATTAACCATGCCCCAATTAATTTCAAACAAGACATGGGAGAGTATAACTAAACATTTTGCTACTTTTTTCCAAGTGCTCAAATGATAGTGTAACCAATTTTGGGTGATTGTTGATAGGTTCAAAATTGCCAACATTCATATAACAAATAAATGTTATTTACCAAGTACTCAAGTATTCATAAAGTGTTTTAAGGGGTACATCAAATTTGGATTTCTAGTTGAGAAGCTTTTAAAGAGATATGTGCCATTTGATGTGATCCCAGTCAGCTGTAGGTAGTAACAAGGATAGCATTTTTGTTTTCATTTCCGCATGTTCTAGGGTGTCTTGTGAAGGATTAAAAACTTCATTTTTCCTCAGTTCCTTCGCGCTTGAACAAATACAAGAAACATTTGTGAAAAAATTTCTATTTGGTCCTTGTTGCAGTTACAACCTGAACCAATTCCTATTCATTATTATCTATATCCTACAGGTTGCATGCTTGATTTTTTTATTAATATGATTTTTATTAAAGGGTATTTATAATTTTATTCTCGATCTTTGATTGGAAATAGAAGCTTCTCTATTTAGTTGGTGTTGTTTTCATTTTTGTATTTGGATTATGTTAAAGATAATAATTCTAAGAATTGCTTTCATGAAAAACTACAAATATTCATGCCTAGGCATATTGAGATCAAAATTGTTATAAATTTTGAATGGCTTGGTCTTGAATTGATATAAAAATATGGGTTTTACAATCACATGATATCTTGTGAAACTTCTCGCTGCAATTAACATTTATTTATAGCTAATGCATATTGATTTTAACTAGTAAATGAAATAAAAGGGATACGATACCAATTTTTCTGTGTATATCTCGCTATATGCATTGGGGTCCATCATGAGTTGATTGTGTATGTGGTAAGTTCTTCAAAATTAAAGATATGATTAAAATTTAATACTATCCAAGAAAAACTTGGTCAATGTGTTTCTTCATAAAGGAAGCATCCGTGTGAGAATAGAACAGTCATAGAGTGGTTTTGAGATGTTAAATCTAACCAATTCTGTCAACATTAGTCAAAACAAAATCAATATTTTATTCTCTAAACATTTTGTTTTAGTTAATAGATTTTAAAAGGCTGATTTATGCTTTGGGGTTAATGTTTCCAGGGTGTGCCATACCCTTCACTCCTAAGACAAAGGAAACCAAAACATTTTGACATGTACTATTCCAACTGGTGCATCCGAGGAGGTATTTTCTATTGCATTCTTTTGTGATTTTTCTGCAACAAGTTTTTTCTTATAGCTTGTGATTGTCATATTCATGTACTTGCATATTTTGTTGTTTAAATTTTCCTTTTTATTTCAACAATAGATTTCAAGGAAAGGAGATGGACGATTGTTTTCCTGTGAGGTGATCCTATTTAATCATGAATACATGGGAATTTCATCATGAAGACTTTAGAAGAGTGCTTGTGAACAATGAACAAGAACGATGATTGTCCATTGGGTCAGAAAGGTGTGCAGTAGGGAATTGACATTACTCTTGGTTTCATGATGTTCTGTTTCATTTTTTATATTTTAGTTGGTGTCAAATCATGTAGTTTCCATTCTTCTGTAGCGATTGAGATTATGTCATTGGTCTTCGAATTTGGGTGTCTGGAAAGCCATACTTCTTTGTGACAAAGGTATGGATCTTCACTGTTTGATCATTGATTTACTTTTAATTTGTTGTAGTTGACCTTTTGGTGTAAATATATTATATCATATGCTTCATAGAGTGGTTGAAGGGGTACATCAAAGTTGGAGCTCTAGTTGAGAGGCTTTTAAAGAGATATGTGCCATTTGATGTGATCCCAATCAGCTGTTGGTAGTAACAAGGATAGCATTTATGTTTTTTTTCCCTCATGTTCTAGGGTGTCTGGTCAAGGATTAAAAAATTCATTTTTCCTTAGCTCCTTGGTTATTGAACAAATACAACATTTGTGAAAATATTTCTATTTGGTCCCTATTGCAGTTGCAACCTGAATTAATTCCTATTCATCATTATGTATACCCTCCAGGTTGCATGCTTGATTTTTTTATTAAAATGATTTTTATTAAAAGGTATTTATAATTTTATTCTCGATCTTTGATTGGAAATAACACCTACTCTATTTAGTTGGTGATGTTTTCATTTTTGTATCTGGATTATGTTAAAGATAAGAGTTTTGAGAATTTCTTTCATGACAAACTACAAATGCTCATGCCTAGGCATGTTGAGATCAAAATTGTTGTAAATTTTGAATGACTTGATCTTGAATTGATATAAAAATCTGGGCTTTACAATCACATGATATCTCGTGAAACTTCTCGCTGCAATTAACATGTATTTCTAGCTGATGCATATTTATTTTAACTAGTAAATGAAATAAAAGGGATATGATACCAAGTTTTCAGTGTATATCTCGCTAGATGCATTTGGGTCCATCGTGATTTGATTGTGTATGTGGTAAGTTCTTCACGATTGAACATATGATTAAATTTTAACACTATTCAAGAACAACTTGGTCAATGTGCTTCTTCATAAAGCAAGCATCTGTGTGAGAATAGAATGGTCATAGAGTGGTTTTGAGATGTTAACTCTAACTAATTCTGTCAACATTAGTAAAAACGAAATCGGTATTTTATTCTCTAAACATTTTGTTTTAGTTAATAGATTTTAAAAGGCTGATTTATGTTTTGGGGTTAATGTTTCCATGGTGTACCATACCCTTCACTCCCAAGATAGATAAAACCAAAACGTGTTGACCTATACTATTCCAGCTGGTGCATCTGAGCAGGTATTTTTTGTTGCATTCTTTTGTGAATTTTCTGCAACATGTTTTTTCTTATAGCTTGTGATTGTTAGATTCATGTACTTGTATATTTTGTTGTTTAAATTTTCCTTTTTATTTCAACAATATATTTCAAGGAAAGGAGATGGACAATTGTCTTCGTGTGAAGTGATCCTATTTCATCACGAATACATGGGAATTCCATGGGAGATTGCAAAGATTGGAGTCCTCCAAGGATTGTGGGGAGCTGTCAAGAATATAGAACGTGGGGTGGTTGCAATCGATCTTCAGGCCTTACGGAGAGGTATTTCATGTTCTTGTATTTGTAGGTCTGATGGTTCTAAATGTTTATGCATTTTGAGTACACCTGTTGTTTGTTGAAATTGTTTCTTTTTTCGAGGTTAAATCTTGTGAAATTACTATGTACATTTTTCAGTTATTAGTTTTCTCTTTTTAGCGAGCATCAAAATTTATTGCTTAACATGTGTTGTTTATAGGTAAGCTTACTCGCAAGATTTATAACAACATGAGGAGGGAGGCTTCTACAGTGTGGATACATAAGCACGTGGACATATATAAATATCAAAAAGCTCAGAAAGCTTAGAAGCATGTGCACTATGGATACAAAAGCATGTGCAGATATAGAAAGCTTAGAAAGTAGACCATTGAGTATGAAGAGCCTGTTGCTAAGGATTTTCCATTGAGTATGAAGAGCGTGTTTTGGAGGGTTTCAAGCTACTAAGTATGGTTTTGAAGTGTAACATCCCTCACCACCTCGACCTAGAGCTCACAGTGTAAGTAAGCATCACTGTAAGTATCCACTATAAACCTCTGTCAAGTTATGGTTATAAATGATAAGGTTAACGACTGAAAGCTTCGAACGACTGAAACGACATTTGACGACGAACCCACTAGGGGGAAAGGGCTTCCCGGAAAAAGGGAACTGAGAAACTCAATAAATAAATTGTTGTGTGCTTGTAAATACTAAGAGAATAAGGGGTAGTGTTTAATCACTAGCATGGCAGTACTTGGTTTTCAAAGTGGAGTCGATTAAGAAAAACAATGTTTTAATTAATAAAACAAGGGAACCTTGCAACGGTTGAAGTATGGAGAGCTAACTCTTATATTAATTTCCATAATTCCTTATATATAGTCGAAAAGCTCTTTTATACCACATTATTTATATGCTGAAGTAATTCAAGGCACTTATGACAATTACTCTTTAACAGATATATATTTATATAGATTAAAAAGATAGCACAATGGGATACAATTGTAAGAAAAGCATGTAGATACAAAAACCATTGCTAAAGGGAAAAACCTTTAGAAATCTTAATCCTTTCCCTTTATATGTTTTGGAGCATCTTATTATGATATCTATATATATATATATATAGAATGGGACATTAATTGGCTTTTCTTAAATATGTGAATATTGAGGTAATGCTTAGTTTTCACATAAGAGCTTTATATTATATAAAAAATGGGAATGTGCCACTTTTTCCCAAATGCTCTCCACTTTTAAAAAGGGTTAATATAGCTAAAAAGAAAGGGAAGTACAGTTAAAGAAAAAGCTAATATGAATTTTAGAAAGGTTAAAGATATATTAAAAGAAAAAGCTAAGATAAATAATTTATAAATATTAAATATACTAAAAGTGAAGATAGTTGCCGGAGTTATGAATTCTTGTTTAAGGAAATATTGTTAATCCCACATGCATGGGAAGGGAAGAATTTGAAAACTCTGTGACCTTTTAAGGAGGTGTAATGCAAGTTTTTTGAGCGGGGGGGGGGGGGGGTCACAAATCTCTTCGTGCATTTTCCTATCATGATGATGTAGATCGTATATACTGGGGGGTTCGCATGCTATCGACCAGGATGGAGCGATCCGCTCAAGGAGGAGGACCGACTATGCTTCTCATCCATGACTATGTTTATCTTTTTCAGATCTGGGACTGATCCGGAATGGTAGGCTCTTTAACTTTTGTTTACGGTTAATGACTTTTCCAAATACGTCTTCCCTTGTTGCATGTTGATTAAAATGCCGAATATGATATTTTTCTCACACCCTCCTTTGGTGTTTATTATCTTCACCAATCCAACAAGTCGTGTCTGTATTTGGATTATTACTTATATCATGTGCATGCGTTTTATTTAAAAAAATAGACCTGGGATTTTACACCCACCCTCCTTAAATGCTTGATTTTATTACTGGTCCAGATACTGTCAGCGTGTTGTTTCTCTTGACTGCACTTTTTTATATGACCGACCTTTGTGGTGTTTCTTGGAGTGGTCTTCGATAATAGGAAAAACATCCTTGCCTGCATTTTTTTTCATAGATATGATTGTGTATATAAATAAGCTTGACTCTGCCTGCGTTGAATCATAAAACCTATATGTATACTTCATAGATAGTTGGATTGGGGTCTAAAGGGTTGTATCTTTCCTGCAATTTTATTTAATGCGTTTATTTATATGGAGTCTCACTCTGCATGCCCGGAGCATTAAAACCACGGTCTCTTAACCTGCAATACTCGGTTTTTATTGAAGAAACGTTATGGATTTATTTTGTTAATGTGCATGTGTTTATTTGAAGAGATTTTAACTCCTCTGTGATGAATGGTTGATTTTGTGTTTTTTAGTTGGGCGTCTATTTGGCTTCCAAAATGGATTATGGACTGAGCCATAATTTGTACATATAATAATATTTTAAATGTCTTTACCCATCTCTAAGTATTTGATTTCTGTTCAATTGGAAATGGATGAGGCAGATGTTTTGCGACTCGAACCCGAATCTATGTTCATCCTTTGTTTGATTTCTAGCCTATGGGATTCGATCCCTGGTTAACACTAATAACGTAACCCTAATGAGTCATAGAGCTTGAATCTACCCTTATGTGTCCTGTAGAGGTGATGAGATTCGATCCCAGGTTTAAGCATGTGATATGGCAATACGACTTGTGTTTCAGTGATGACCTGTGTTTTAGTGATGGTTTTTCTTCCTTACATGATTCGATACTGGGATCATTCTCTGTCAGCGTCACTACGCTTACAATCTACCTTGATTAAAGAAATAAATTTTAATTGGTTTGAACGGCTAAGCTTTTGGAAGGGCTACACAATGGTAATACAATCGCTAGCCTGCATAGAATTTCCATGATTTAAGGAATTAATGTAACTTCTGGTTTGGATATTATCCATGTTTAAGTGTTTCTTAATGCCCTATGCTTGTAGAATCGTGAAAAATTCCACTCCCCAACTTTTGTTTTAATAGCCTGTGTTAACTTTAAAGGTTATGTCGAAACTCTATTGATTTAGAGGAGCATGTTTTTTCTAACGTTTGACCACGGTTGTGAAATCGTGGATGATTCAGCTTATTGACTGTATTTTATACAGCGTGTATATTCTTTATGGTATTCGATTCTCCATTGAGAAATTTTTCTTAACCTTAATACATGATTTTCCTATGTGTTTCAATATAGTTATAACATGTTTATTATTTGGAGGTTTGGTTCTTTAAATTCTTATGCTTCTATCTGATGGATGCTTAAACATGAATAGTTTTAATGAAGTTTTATTTTATAGCACCCGATTGGGTAGCAGGATAAGCATTGTATGGATGAACGATGTGGTCGAACCATGAAACTTGTTTAAAACACTTTGGAATGTTTCCCCCTTTACCTTAGTGGGTTCGTCGCCCAAGCTCGGGGGTGACTCTAGGCGGTATAACGCACGCCAGATAGAGTCAGTTGGTTGGGTGGAAAGTCACAATGAAGCTTTCAGTCGGATCATTCTTTAACTTAGAAAAATAAGTTTTAATTACTAGTTGTTAGTGTTAGCCGTTAAAGTGGCTAGCTGCATTTTAAGTTTATATTTTCTCTTTGAATAGTTGAATATTAATGCTAAGTTGTGAAGTGCAGGAAGATGCAGACGATGAAATTATGGTAGGGCACTATACGGTATATATATGCATTGGATTATTTTTATCCTATTCTATAACTGTCTAACCCTGTTGTATCTTGACAGCCGCCTCGGGGATTTTTGTCCCTTCGCCTGTTTCTTGCACTTGGATCGCTTGGTAAACACTATAAGTTTGGTGTTATGGTTTTTATTCATGCATAATTTAAAGCTTGTTGGTATATCATTATGTGAGTAAGGCATCATACCTGTCATGCCTTTGTTAACTACGGCTATTGTGGGTGTATAGGAGTAATGATGTGCTTGCAGGACAAATAGTTGAGTCATCCTGCAAGAAATGGACTCAAGATGATTATAAATGGGTATAACTTTTATGCACTTGTTTATGTTCCTGTATAGTCTGAGTATAAATTAAGTGGCATATGGATGTAATGATAATATCCTCCTGATCTTCTTGTGGGTTGTATTATGAATTGTCCTTTACGACTAAGTTGGTTTAGGAAGATGGTCATATGGCATAATGATCTCATGGGGAAAAATAAAAAAATATGTATGTTATCTTTTAAGGATGTTTTATGATCAAACAACATAAAATGAGCTTAATCCAATTAGCATAACTAAGTCTTCGTGATGTAGAGAAAGTAGTTTCGTATTCCTTCTAAGAATCAAATTCAGTTCATTGGGATGTCACAATCTGAGTGTCCTTGATATTGTTATCTTAGGTGCTTTTGAATATTACCTTTTTATTTGTCCTCATGGTGAGGGAGTTGTAGAAAGTTTTATTAGGAACGAATTGGATTCTAAGAATGACTGGTTAGGAAAGATTGTTCCTTAATCCCTAATTTTGTATAGAAAGGTAATACTGTAAAAAGATAATAATAAAATGTTATTGTTATCTTACTAAATTTATGGTATGCATAGTAAGCCGTCTTCAGGGGCATTATGATGATGATATATATAGTGAATTACATTAAAGATAATTCTCAAATGAATGTTTTACAATATGCATGAAATTTTCTTATCAAGATTGCTGCTAACAGATTCGACTTCTCTGTAGTAATAGTGTAAACAAAAATCTTTTCTCTGCACACATTGGCACCTAGGTATAAGAGGGGCACTACATATGGTATCAGAGCAAAGGTCAAA
Organism: Pseudotsuga menziesii; assembly: GCA_001517045.1. Lineage (NCBI taxonomy): Eukaryota > Viridiplantae > Streptophyta > Pinopsida > Pinales > Pinaceae > Pseudotsuga > Pseudotsuga menziesii. The sequence continues at coordinate 108,895 of LPNX010851622.1, forward strand.
ACACTCGGGCCTATCTGGGCTCAAAAATGATTCTACCTATTTTTTTTTTGTAAATTGATGAATCCAGTTGGCTGTAAAGTGCAACAACTTTAAGTAATTATATGTATTGGTTGACCCTGTAATTATGCAGGAATAGCCTCTCCACTTCAAGGTGAGGCCCAACGAGGTAAGTACATAGCTATGATGATATTTTGTTTATTTGAATATGTTTTATCCATGATTAAGACAAGTGTATCTTCTCCTTTTGAGTTGCACAAAACTTTTGGTAGAGGTATGGAAGTCTGCATAAATACGCACAAGACAAATAAATTTATTTGAGAAGCAACCTTTAGGGCTTACATTAATTGTTGGAATGGCTGCTAATGAACTGATACATATTGGTAAGGAACTGGCGAATAGGAATTTAAATTTATGTACCTTTTGTTTGGTATTTAGCAATGAATGAAATTGTATAATGAACTGATACATATTGGTAAGGAACTGTTGAATATGAATTTAATGTTCTGTATCTTCTGTTTGCCAGTTAGCAAGGAATAAAAGGTGACTTATAAGGAGATGTTTCCACTCTTTTTAGAAGTCCCATCTTGTCATGTAAAGTAAGCAAAAATTTGACTCTACACCATTTTTAAGGGGACAAGGTAGCTATCAATGAATTTTGACAAATAAATCATTTAAAGGATTAAATATATTTTCCCAAAATCCTAGCAAGTATAGCTAAATTCATTATGTGAAAATCTAACTGAGAACATAAGTGATGCTGAAAGGATGACAATATTAAAAATGCATATTGTTAGGATTATGCAGGTATACAAAAATATTCCAAATGAATGTTAGTAGTAAGGCACAACTGCTAACACCTTTATGAACAGGTTGTTGTTAACTAAGAACAATTGTTTGGTTGGGACAATGGATTCATGGGAACTTCTCAAGTTTTGGGTCCATAAAAACAACAGGAACAGACCCTTGATGGTCCCCCTTACAGGTGCGCACAGCAATAGCATTTGAGCTTGCGGCCTAAATGAACATAAACATGAGGTAAAAACTTATCCTGGAATTGCTATCGCTTTGCTTTAGAAATAATGGTGAATGAGGATATAAGATGCTATGTTGCGATCTGCTATAAAGTAGAATATGGTTTTCTTAAAGAATATCCAATTAGATTCCATTAACTATTGAATGAGTGCTAAGTGAATGCAGAAACCAAATGGAAAGGTTGTGGTTAGATGCAATGTAATATCGGGCATGGAAGAGAAGTCTAGGGAATGAGGCTGTGCAAACATGGAGACTATTGATCTTGCATACAAACTCGTAAGGTATGAAACAAATCTTTCAAAGACATGTAAGTAGATTTTCTTATGAACTTGGGCCACAGTGCAACCTTATGACATAAAATAAAAATAAAAAGAAATCATGATAAACAAAATAAAAGAAGATTCTAAATATTAACACATTGCACACACAAAAATAGCAAATCAAAAAGCAAAAATCTAGGAATGGAATTTAAGAATAGTTAAGTAAAGAAATCCTAAATTAGAAGATTGGATATGGGATGCTTCTTACCCTAATGTTGGATGGATAAAGGCAGAGGCAGATGGTGGCTGTAGAGAGTTTGGTTCATCAGGTGTGAACAGGTTTGGGAGGCCCTTAGTGATTCTACACACTCTAATCGTTCTTGGGTACTTCTTCCTGCAACCCCATTCAGCTTAGGGGTCCTTGGGGAAGGAGAGTACCGGTATGGGAGCACATATTTTCCATGTGGAAGGTTGAAAAGTGAGAGAGGATTTTACCTGCAAGAGGCATGCTGCCGTGAGGGTAGGCCGTGGACTCGGTAACTCATGAGGATTAACTGAGGGGCGCGCAATGAGGTGTTGACCTCATTCCTTAGTAACCATGAGTCTCTCTACAGTGTGGATTGGACTGAGTTAACATGGTCTCAGCCATCGCACGACTCCCCACCACGGAAAGCGGGATATTTGAAGGGCATGAAGACAATCATGGCACCCTTTATATCACCTGGAGAAACAAAAGAAATTATTAAACTATAAAGTTGTAAATAAGTAATAACTAAACAATAAACTTATGACTTGAAAATAAAGTAATGGAAAGTGCAATACAGGTAAAATGCTATCTATATGTTTCCTTATTGGCAATATAACTGACATGATATGAAAATTGTATGGTGTTAGATTCCTGAGTTTTACATTGTTAACAATGTCGACATAGTAGACATGCATATATATGATTAAAATGCAGGTTTGGTGACCTACTCCCACTTGTCAAGAGGGACAAAAAAATATAAAAGCAAGCATTAAGAACTTCAAGAAGAAAAGGAGACAAGGCTAGGAAAACTGGTAACACCGAGGACGGTGTTAATTCAAAGGGGAGAGGATGTAACATCCCTCGCCACCTCGACCTAGAGCTCACAGTGTAAGTAAGCATCACTGTAAGTATCCACTATAAACCTCTGTCAAGTTATGGTTATAAATGATAAGGTTAACGACTGAAATCTTTGAACGACTGAAATGACATTTGGTGACGAACCCACTAGGGGGAAAGGGCTTCCGGGAAAAAGGGAACTGAGAAACTCAATAAATAAATTGTTGTGTGCTTGTAAATACTAAAAGAATAAGGGGTAGTGTTTAATCACTAGAATGGCAGTCCTTGGTTTTCAAAGTGGAGTCGATTAAGAAAAACAATGTTTTAATTAATAAAACAAGGGAACCGTGCAACGGTTGAAGTATGGAGAGCTAACTCTTATATTAATTTCCATAATTCCTTATGTATAGTCGAAAACCTCTCTTATACCACATTATTTATATGCTGAAGTAATTCAAGGCACTTATGACAATTACTCTTTAACAGATATATATTTATATATATTAAAAAGATAGCACAATGGGATACAATTGTAAGAAAAGCATGTAGATACAAAAACCATTGCTAAAGGGAAAAACCTTTAGAAATCTTAATCCTTTTCCTTTATATGTTTTGGAGCATCATATTATGATATCTAAATATATATATATATATATATATAGAATGGGACATTAATTGGATTTTCTTAAATATGTGAATATTGAGGTAATGCTTAGTTTTCACATAAGAGCTTTATATTATATAAAAAATGGGAATGTGCCACTTTTTCCCAAATGCTCTCCATTTTTAAAAAGGGTTATTATAGCTAAATAGAAAGGGCAGTACAGTTAAAGAAAAAGCTAATATGAATTTTAGAAAGGTTAAATATATATTAAAAGAAAAAGCTAAGATAAATAATTTATAAA
>LPNX010851622.1:112426-166433 GCA_001517045.1 Pseudotsuga menziesii
ATCGACCAGGATGGAGCGATCAGCTCAAGGAGGAGGACCGACTATGCTTCTCGTCCAGGACTGTGTTTATCTTTTTCAGAGCTAGGACTGATCTGGAATGGTAGGCTCTTTAACTTTTTTCTGCGGTTAATGACTTTTCCAAATACGTCTTCCCTTGCCGCCTGTTGATTAAAATGCCGGATATGATATTTTTCTCACACCCTCCTTTGGTGTTTATTATCTTCACCAATCCAACAAGTCGTGTCTGTATTTGGATTATTACTTATATCATGTGCATGCGTTTTATTTAGAAAAATAGACCTATGATTTTACACCCATCCTCCTTATATGCTTGATTTTATTACTGGTCCAGATACTGTCAGCGTGTTGTTTCTCTTGACTGCATTTTTTTATATGACCGACCTTTGTGGTGTTTGTTGGAGTGGTCTTCAATAATAGGAGGAACATCCTTGCCTACATTTTATTTCATAGATATGATTGTGTATATAAATAATCTTGACTCTGCCTGCGCTGAATCATAAAACCTATATGTATACTTCATAGATAGACGGATTGGGGTCTAAAGGGTTGTAGCTTTCTTGCAATTTTATTTAATGCGTTTATTTATATGGAGTCTCACTCTGCCTTCCCGGAGCATTAAAACCACGGTCTCTTAACCTGCAATACTCGGTTTTTATTGAAGAAACGTTATGGATTTATTTTGTTAATGTGCATGTGTTTATTTGAAGAGATTTTAACTCCTCTGTGATGAATGGTTGATTTTGTGTTTTTGAGTTGGGCGTCTATTTGGCTTCCAAAATGGATTATGGACTGAGCCATAATTTGTACATATAATAATCTTTTAAATGTCCTTACCCATCTCTAAGTATTTGCTTTCTGTTCTATTGGAAATGGATGAGGCAGATGTTTTGCGACTCGAACCCGAATCTATGTTCTTATTTTGTTTGATTTCTAGCCTATGGGATTCGATCCCTAGTTAACACTGATAGCGTAACCCTAATGAGTCATAGAGCTTGACTCTACCCTTATGTGGCCTGTAGAGGTGATGAGGTTCGATCCTAGGTTCAAGCGTGTGATATGGAAAAACGACTTGTGTTTCAGTGATGACCTATGTTTCAGTGATGGTTTTTCTTCCTTACATGATTCGATACTGGGATCATTCTCTGTCAGTGTCACTATGCTTACAATCTGCCTTGAATAAAGAAATAAATTTTAATTTGTTTGAACGGCTAGGCTTTTGGAAGGGCTACACAATGGTAATACAATCGCTAGCCTGCATAGAATTTCCATGATTTAAGGAATTAATGTAACTTCTGGTTTGGATATTATCCATGTTTAAGTGTTTCTTAATGCCCTATGCTTGTAGAATCGTGAACAATTCCACTCCCCAACTTTTTTTTTAATAGCCCGTGTTAACTTTAAATGTTATGTCGAAACTCTATTGATTTAGAGGAGCATGTTTTTTCTAATGTTTGACCACGGTTGTGAAATCGTGGATGATTCAGCTTATTGACTGTATTTTATACAGCGTGTATATTCTTTATGGTATTTGATTCTCCATTGAGAAATTGTTCTTAATCTTAATACATGATCTGCCTATGTGTTTCAATATAGTTATAACATTTTTATTATTTGGAGGTTTGGTTCTTTAAATTCTTATGCTTCTATCTGATGGATGCTTAAACATGAATAGTTTTAAGGAAGTTTTATTTTATAGCACCCAATTGGGTAGCAGGATAAGCATTGTATGGATGAACGATGTGGTCGAACCATGAAACATGTTTAAAACACTTCTGAATGTTTCCCCCTTTACCTTAGTGGGTTCGTCGCCCAAGCTTGGGGGTGACTCTAGGTGGTCTAAACGCACGCCAGATAGAGTCAGTTGGTTGGGTGGAAAGTCGCAGTGAAGCTTTCAGTCGGATCATTCTTTAACTTAGAAAAATAAGTTTTAATTACTAGTTGTTAGTGTTAGCCATTAAAGTGGCTAGCTGCATTTTAAGTTTATATTTTCTCTTTGAATAGTTGAATATTAATGTTAAGTTGTGAAGTGCAGGAAGATGTGGACGATGAAAGTATGGTAGGGAACTATACAGTATATATATGCATTGGATTATTTTTATCCTATTCTGTAACTGTCTAACCCTGTTGTATCTTGACAGCCGCCTCGGGGATTTTTGTCCCTTCGCCTGTTGCTTGCACTTGGATCGCTCGGTAAACACTATAAGTTTGGTGTTATGGTTTTTATTCATGCATAATTTAAAGCTTGTTGGTATATCATTATGTGAGTAAGACATCATACCTATCATGCCTTTGTTAACTACGACTATTGTGGGTGTATAGGAGTAATGATGTGCTTGCAGGACAAATAGTTGAGTCATCCTGCAAGAAATGGACTCAAGATGATTATAAATGGGTATAAATTTTATGCACTTGTTTATGTTCCTGTATAGTCTGAGTATAAAGTAAGTGGCATGTGGATGTAATGATAATATCCTCCTGTTCTTCTTGTGGGTTGTATTAGGAATTGTCCTTTACGACTAAGTTGGTTTAGGAAGATGGTTATATGGAATAAGGATCTCATGGGGAAAAATAAAAAGATATGTATGTTATCTTTTAAGGATGTTTTATGATCAAACAACATAAAATGAGCTTAATCCAATTAGCATAACTAAGTCTTCGTGATGTAGAGAAAGTAGTTTCGTATTCCTTCTAAGAATCAAATTCAGTTCATTGGGTTGTCACAATCTGAGTGTCCTTGATATTGTTATCTTAGGTGCTTTTGAGTGTTACCTTTTTATTTGTCCTCATGGTGAGGGAGTTGTAGAAAGTTTTATTAGGAATGAATTGGATTCTAAGAATGACTGGTTAGGAAAGATTGTTCCTTAATCCCTAATTTTGTATAGAAAGGTAATACTGTAAAAAGATAATAATAAAATGTTACTGTTATCTTACTAATTTATGGTATGCATAGTAAGCCGTCTTCAGGGGCATTATGATGATGATATATATAGTGAATTACATTAAAGATAATTCTCAAATGAATGTTTTACAATATGCATGAAATTTTCTTATCAAGATTGCTGCTAACAGATTCAACTTCTCTGTAGTAATAGTGTAAACAAAAATCTTTTCTCTGCACACATTGGCACCTAGGTATAAGAGGGGCACTACATGAAGCTTCCATAGAATCCAAGTATGGCTTAGCAGCCAAGTACAAGTGGGATGGTTTATCCATTGTAATGTTTTGAAAAGTCATTGATGTATTAGATGATTTTCATGTAAAGTTATATGGAGATAGTTTCTGAGAAAACTCATATTTATTGTAATACTTGACCTTTCATATAATATAATTTATGCGGTCTAAAACTTATATGGTTGTACTTTATTTTATTTATAAGTGTTGTAATTAACTAATTAATGTTACATTGCATAATTCACATGTGTAATAGATGATGATAAATAATGTATGATTCTTTTTTTAATTTAAACATAATATCATATTAAAAATTTATATTGATTAATAATGGACACCATTAAAACTACAAAAATATAATAACCACACATAAAGTGACTAAAAATGACTAAATTAGTGACCAGTAAATGAGATTAGTGACCAAAATTCGCATATAAAATGACCAAAAATTGAGAGAATATGTGACCAAACAATGAGATATAAATGACAAAAAAATGACCAAAATTTGGATATCAATGACCAAAAATCAATTTTGGTGGCTAATTTACAGTCTTTTATTACGTGACCAAATTTGGTCATAAATATGGTCATATATTTGGTTATTGATTTAAGTATATGACCAAATTCATGACCAAATATATGACCAAATTAATGACCAAGTAACAAGCTATAAATAACCAAAATAAAAATGACCAATTTTAGTCGCTTAATAAAAGACCGTAAATTAGCCACCAGTGATCGCCAAACCAAAAGCGGTCATTTTTTTTAACAGAAACTATAAAAGGTTTGATATTAAAAAGTTTGTGCGCAACCATACATTACATAAAATAGATCTCTGAGAGTTCTTGTTGTTAAAAAAAGGAGAAAACAAAACTGGGCCAAAAGGATGACCATAGAACACCACACATTGTTTTTACATAGCTTCTAAGGACTGAGGTAGTATATACCCTGATAAGCTGCTGATTAGGGAACAAACAAAAAAACACAAACTATAAAAGGTAGTAAAAGTTCCATAGGTGCTTCATTGGCTGAACAACTGATTCCTCCTCCATAGGGTAAGTTGTTGCTGCATGATTTTCATTTTCCTAACTGCCTTGGTTCATGCTTACCAAATGCTAGAGGTCTTCTTGAATTCTGTCTACCTTTCCCATGATTTCACTGAGATTCATCTTTGTATCATAGATCTTGGAGTCATGGTTGCTTATCTGATAAGAGGTGTAACTAACCACCTCCCCCATATTCTTTTCCTCTTGGGAAATTTCCTTGTTGTCCATAATGCCAATAGCCATCATTTCATACAAACACCTGAGATTTTTCTTCAAGTCTGAAAGACTGGCATTCTCATTTAGTTGATCCATTCTACATTGTCTGGGATTGTGAATGGAAAGAGATAATATGGAGAAATTACTATGGAGATCCCTTACTGCACCTTCGAGTTCTTGAGCCTACTCACCACAAGAGAAACCACCAAGAACAAAGTTGAGAGTGATAAATTCCTACAGGAGAGAGTCACTTTCCTTCTTGCTTCGACAAGAGAGAGAACCATACAAAGTTTGAATTGCTGATTGCTATGAAATACTGACCATCAATGGGAATATTGAGCTGAGCACCGGAGTTCGAACGCCATAGGGGACCGCCTGCCTAGGGAGAGTAGTAGCAGGTAAAGAAAGTAGCTAGAGCCAACCTTTCCTTGACAAAACCCCTTGTAATAGGCAAATACTCCCATGGAATCCCCTGAAGTATGCCCTCATCTACGCCTGAGATGATATCCCAAACCAAAAGTGGTCATTGATATGCAGATTTTGGTCATTGTTTTGTCACTAATCTCTCATTTTCCACTAGTGCCAGCACTTCCAATTTATCTTTTCATGTGTTCTAGAGCTTCTCACTCAACACGAATGTCTCAAAACTCATGTGCTCTATAGATTCTTCCTCGGTACAAATATAAGTACTGATGTGATCGAGAGCTTCTCGCTCAAGAAAAATCATCAATTACCCATGTGCTCTAGAGCTTCTCGCTCAACACAAAATATATCATCAATCATGTGCCTCAGGGTCCACACCCAACACAGGAAAACATATATATATCATATGCAATTGGCTTAAACCCAATATATCAAACAAATCATCATGTTCATATGCAGTGGGGTCTTTGACCCAGTATATCAAAATAAAACATCAAGGCAACATCATAATCAATGGGGCTTATGCCCATAAGTTTTAGGTCCAAAATTATGGATAATACATATATACTTTGGGTTTTTATTTGTAGTAATGGAGGCCAAAGTGGTGAATTTAAGGTTCTTTGGAATGAGTGGGTCTCAATATTAGGGCTTGGACTAGCACGATGGTTTCGTTCATTTGGGAAATGGTTGCACGAGCTCTGTCTTTGGTTTGTCTTTTGGCGTAGATCTTTGGAGGTTGGATGCTTTGGAAGGTATTCCTTCCAATCTAGTTTAGCAGCGTTGCATTGTTTTTCATTTTTGTGTTTCCAACATACTTCTCATCATAGCTTTACTTTTGTTGCAGGTTGCAGGGTTTGGACAACGTGCGTTGTGGGTCACCCTAATAGTCAACACCGTACCCATTATGGGCAAGCCCTACTATAACAAGTTAAAAACTTGTTCCTTCTCTTGTATGGGTGTCGTGACAAATCATGAAGCTCGCCATAGGTTGAATTCTTGGTCTGTGTTTTTAATGGTTGCAATCTGAAAAGGGACTGTCTATTACAATTATGTAAAGCATCAGAGATGAATTTAAGACTTGGGGATTTTGTTAGGGTTTAGTTCCTTGATGCCATGACTAATGTATTTTGGTTTGTAATATGAATACCCTGTCAGTATCGTGGTCATGGTGAATACTTATAGGCTCTGCGATTTGTTAAAATGCTTAAGTTTTGCTTAATGGTGACTGCACCATTGCTTGCAATGGTGCAAGGCCTTGTGTACACGACTGTGTAATTCTTATTTTACTTTAAAGTGGTTACTTGTAGAGCATTTTCGTACTATGTGTATTTATGGTTATGGTTCTTAGTTTGGTGCTAGCTTGACTCTCTGTGATCTTGTAATTCTTGTCTAATTTCTTTATATGGACTGTTAACAATGTTAATTTGGCCTTTGGAGACATGTCATAGATGGAAATGGTGTTCCCACCATTAGAGTTGTGACTATGTAATAGATGAATGAAATATCATTTTATGGTTAAAATCGTACTTGTAGTTCTTACCAATGTATGTAATTGTAAGAGGCCATGACCGTGGGTTGAAACTTATGAATGAAATGTTGTTGCTATTTGCTTAGTGTTGACAGGGTTTTAAAGGGTTTAAGATAGTGTTTAACGTTTTGCATACAAATGGTCGTGAGCCATGAAATGGTTATAGCTTGTAATCAATTGGGGTTTTAACCTCTGTGTAGAGATAAGTGGAAATGTGTTATGACCTGTGAATGTGATTTTAACAACGTGGTCTGTGTACTGATAAATGAAACACTACAACATTCAGTAAAAAGATAGTGAATCCTAAAGGATTCGGTCTGGTGACTTTTAAGGGTATTATGGTGAACACCAGAGGATTCGATCCCTAGTCATGATGGTTGTAAGGGATGATTAAAAATTTGACTTGTTTGGGCAATCATTCCCAAAGGATTCGATCCTATGACCTGTGGTTACTTATACGATATTTTAATGAGTTACTATGCATAAAATTATTGTTGACATATTATGTGGAAGTTTTCTTATGATATGCAATTTTGATAAATGCATTTACTGTATTAATTATATGGTTTGGTTATTATGAATGATATTGATTGTGTTTAGTATTGTTTATTTATAATGTAACCTCATACCATTAGATGGTCTTAATGGCTTTACTTTGTCATTTATGATTTTATTCTGATTATGGTTTAGTTTGAAATAAACAATGGAAATGATTTGTTTCTTAGGTTTTGTTTTAATATATTCTAGTTCAATGTGTTTTATAATTAGGTTGTAAAGTTTTGTTTAGAGCTACATATACTAGTTGGTCAATTTACTTTGAATTATAGATCTGTTAGCAATATGAAATCTGCCAGTAGAAACCATATATAAATATAAATATAGGCTCTATTTATAGTAGTTCTAGGTCTTGGAAAAACAAATCTAAAGCTAGGAAATAAATTGCGGACCTAGATTTAGAAATAAAACATAAACCCTTAAAAATTCTAGATAGGAAATAGATGGCATACACAGAGTTGGAAATACTAACATAAACCCTTAATTATTCGAAACAGAAATAAATTGCAGAAATGAACTACGGAACAAAATCCTTAAATATTTGACCAGAAAATGTACTATATAATGAAAGGGAAAAATCAAGAACCTCATACTGCAAGGTGAAGCTATTTAAATGGCTAAAACCCTGCACAGTCAGTTACCCAACATTAACAAATTTAGAGACCGATCTGACCTCTGTATAGATAACCCACTCACTTGGGAACTACCACGTTCCACCCAACCATGACCTAGAACCATTCCTGGTTTTAATCTGGATCCCCATGAGATGCTTCCAACATGAAAGTAGCTTAGAGCTCCTAAGTTAAGGCTTCCCTAACTAGGATATCAGATTATGAATCAATTCTCCTTTTTCTTTGTAGGAAAATGTTCTCCAAGAACTTTCTTGAGAATAATTAGGCAAAAATAATGAATCACCAAAAGATGGAAGATCATCAACCCTCTCTTTGGCTTGGGCCTTTATAGGAATATTTTTTAGTCAAATGGGATTTAAATCAAGAATCATTTGATTTCTTGATTTAACCCTTTTATTTAATTTAGGCACTTTTAACATTTAACTTAGGAACTTTTAACTCGTTCATATCTTGACATTTGTAGGTATTATAATATTTAATTATCTTTAAGTAATAATGATAATAGATGGAGTCTCTCTTTCTTTCTTATAATATTACTATTATTACTATGCTTACTCTTATACATAACATGTATAATATATATATATATATATATATTATTTGTTAACATTTGTCTTTAGGTATCATATAACATGATCCCTAAACTTATGACACTTTCTTCATTAAGGTCGTGAGGTAGGTGGTTAGGTATACTAGGCTAGGAAACTCTAAACATCCTTGCATGTTGGATTCCCTCGTATAACATGGTAGTTCTTTAGTACTTGATGAGATACATAAATTTTGGATTTCATTTAAGCACTTATAAATAAGTCATATGAGATCAATATTTTACTTGAGTCATTTTTACTTGACATAATTAATTATTTTCAGTAACTCCTGGCACTTATCCAAAGCCCATACTCATTGCTAAAAACAAGGAGTTACAAACTTAGTGCAAATCCAGAGCTCTTCGCTCAACACTAATACTAGGATGTACTTTTAGGATACACCTAGGGATATAATGGCCAAGGATACGATGTTCTAGAGCTTATGCTCAACATCAACTTGGAAGACTCCAAGGCTTATACCCAACACTTCAAATTTATCTTTTCATTTGCTCCAGAGCTTCTTGCTCAACACAAATATTTAAATAATCATGTGTTCTAGAACTCCTTGCTCAAAAAAAAACATCTCATCAGTCATGTGCTTCAAGGTCCATGCCCAACACATACAATCATACATGAAACATATGTAATTGGCTTATGCCCAATATATCAAACAAATCATCATGTTCATATGAAGTGGTGTTCGAGACCCAACATACCAAAATAAAACATCAAAGTAACATCATTATCAATGGGGCTTATGCCCATAAGTGTTAGGTCAACATTTGGGATATTACATCCCTCCCCTCTTAGAACAACACCGTCCCTAGTGTTATAGGGACTTGGAATGAAATCATGAAACAAGGCAGGGTAAGCCTTTCTCATGGTGGCTTCATTCTCCCAAGTAGCCTCATCGACCTCGAAGTGCTTCCATTGCACTTTCAACTGGACTATGGTGCGATTCCTAAGCTGCACCTCTCTCTTGTCCAATAAATCAAGAGGTTCAGGGGGAAAATCCCCTTCGGGTTCCACCTATAATAAGGACCAATCAATCACATGTTTAGTATCATAAACATATTTCTTTAATAAAGATGCATGGAAAACATTGTGTACGCTTATGTAAGAGGGTAACATTAATTCATATGCTACTGGCCCTCTCTTGGAAAATATCTCAAAGTGTCCAAAATATCTAGGTTCCAACTTACCACACCTACCGAAGCTCATTGAGATTTGTTTTCATTTTACTTTCAAGTAAACATGGTCTCCTATTTGATAATCTTTATCTTTTCTTTTCTTATCCGCGAATCATTTATGGCGGTCTTGTGCTTATTTAAGGTTCAACTGGACCTTCGTAACCAACTATTCCAAGTTATTTAACAAGTCAGGCCCTAACATGAGCCGATCCACCGGGATATCCCAAGTAAACGGTGTTCTACAATTTTTTCCATAGAGCACCTCAAAGGGACTCATCTTGGGGGAAGTCTGGTATCTGTTGTTATATGCAAACTCTATGAGATGTAGGTAATGTTCCCACTTGGTGTGGTTGTTCATGACATACATCCTAAGCATGTCCTCCACAATATGGTTTACCCTTTCTGCTTTCCCATCTGTCTATGGGTGATAAGTAATATGAAATTTCAACTGCATCTCTAATCTGGAGAATAAATATCTCCAAAAGTTCTTGGTAAACTTAGTATCTCGATCAGAGATTATTTCCTTGGGTATCCCACGCAATCTAAATATCTCCTTCAAGAAGATATCATAAATGTACTTTCTTGTAGGTCAACTTCATTGGAATGAAGTGTGTTTCTTTTGACCATTTGTCAACTACTACAAAGATAAAATCATTTTGTTTCTTGCTCTTAGGTATACCTATGATAAAATCCATATGAATGACCTCCCACTTTCATTCCGAAATGGGTAACGACTGCATTAATCCTGAAGGATGTTGGTACTCAGCTTTAATTAGTTGTCATTCCTGACATTTTGCGATAAACAATGCTATGTAAGCCTTTAACCTAGGCCAAAAAAGTGTCTCTTAACGACGGATATCATCTTTTGATATCGTGGATGCCTTGAGTAGGGTGTTCGATGAAACTCCATGAGGATACTGGACCAAATGCCCCCTCCTTCCAGAACATACAATATCTCCTTGGACAATAGTAGTCCAATTTTGTCTACCTTGTACTCTTTTTGTTGTTGAAACAAGCTATCCTCTTGGACTTTCTTTAGGATTTATACATAGAAAGGGTCAACTCTGTTGGCCATTTTAATCCTCTCGTTTAAATCCAAATTGGTTTGACCTAAAGTCACCTCGTATATCATATGATTTTGTCGGCTCAAAGCATCATCAATATTGTTCTCTTTTCCCTTTATATGCTTTAGCTTGAAATGGTACTCATTAAGGAAATCCAACCATCTATCTTGCCTGACATTCATATCTGGTTGCTCAAATAAATATGCCAGACTCATATTGTCTATCTTCAGAAGGAATTTCCTTCCCATGAGGTAGTGCCTCCACATATTCACGGCATGGATTATGGCCGATAACTCAGGATCATGTGTGGGGTAGTGATACTCATGTTCTTTTAACTTCCACGATTCATAGTAGATCATGTAATCGTTCTACAAGAGGTTTCCTTTGAGTCTTTCCTTGCTTGCATCTATGAAAACAATGAAATTTCCATCGAGATCCGCAATTCATAGTATCGATGTGGTCGTCAAAAGTTGTTTAAGATTTTGAAAACTTTCCTCTCACTTGGTCGTACATAAGAACCTATTTTCCTTCTTTTGCAAAGTGTTAATGTGACAAGCTATCCTCAAGAAGTTCTCAATGAAATTTTGGTAATAACCGGCTAATCCCAAAAAGGATCTAATGTCGGTGACAGTAGTAGGGGTAGGGCAATATTCTATGGCTTTAATATTTTCTAGGTCCACAACTATCCCTGTCTTGGAGATGATGTGACCCATGTACTATATCTTTGGTTTGTAAAAGTCACATTTACTGAACTTGGCATAGATCTGGTGTTCTTGTAATACCCATAGAACTATGCAGAGGTGTTTCTCATGCTCCTCTTAACTGTTAGAATAAACTAGGATGTTGTCTATAAAGACCAAAACAAATTTATCCAAATATTTACTGAATATATTGTTCATCATACACATAAATTTTGCGGGTGCATTGGTCAACCCGAACTACATTACTACAAAGTTGTAGTGGTCGTACCCTATACGAAAGGTGGTTTTGTTAATATCTTCATTGTGAATCTGTACCTGATGGTACCGATATTGCAGGTTGATCTTTGAAAATATCTTGGATCCTCGTACTTGATCGAACAAGCCATCGATCCTAGGAAGTGGGTATCGATTTTTTATAGTCATCGTATTAAGCTGACGGTAATCGATGAACATCTGCATCGTACAATCCTTCTTCTTTACGAAAAGTATCGGTGCTCCCCAAGGAGACATACTTGGTCGGATATATCCTTTTTCAATCAACTTCTGCAACTGTAGTTTGAGTTCCACCAAATCTGGTGCACTCATGTGTGTTATATTTTTAGCATTTATTCAATATAATCTTAGGATCTTATCGGAAAGAATAACATGCACATCAATGATCACAAAAGACAAGAGAGACAAAGAGTTTTCCTCTAGGAAACCATAAAAGAGAAAACCCCACAAATTCCTTAGAGATAGAATGAGCACCAATAGTGAAAGTAAAACCAAAAAACACAAAGATGATCTCTGACAGTAGTTTTCTCTCTCACATGTGCCAGCTCCTCCTCTCTCACTCATGTGCTACAGTTGAGTGTGTGTGTTTATCAAATAGAGAGTCTCGCTCTATATTTATACTTGTTTTCGACTTGAATTTTACTCTTACATAGCTGACTTCTCTAGAAGAGTATAATAACCCTAATACCACTTTATTATGGGGACTATTTCCCCGACTTACAATTGGAGGGTTAACATCAAATCAATTGTAGGGACAATTTCCCCAACTTACAATGGAGGGTTAACCTCAATGACTTTACATGAATTTATTATACTAATGATTCTCCTGATAGGAACATTGAGGTACAATGAAATACAATATAATATATACAAGTGAATACATTCCGAAGTTACAAATACATCAACAATCCCTCTTAACTAGGAAGGTGTTCTCTTGACACAGTTCATTAGCACAAGTATTCATCACAGGACCATCATCAAACCTGGAGCATCATCATCACTCGATCATAATCAAAGTTGGATCATCATCAAAATAGATCATCATCACTTCTCTAGCTATCTCCAGCAAATGGTGCTATCCCTCAATTCTACTCGTCATAGGAAGTTCTATAGAGCCAACCCATTTTCATGCTATTTGTATGCTTAGCCTCCATCTAGGTCTTCTTCTTTAGTTCTTATGTCATCGGCATGGTACGACAAACCTACTACCATCTGAGAAATTCTCCAGCACTTATATCCACCTCCATGGTAGGACACACCTACTACCATCTAGGGAAAATACCCAACACTTATATCCATCGGCATGGTAGGACACACCTACTACCATCCACACAAAGGCCCCAGCACTTATATCCACCGGCATGGTAGGAAAAACCTACTACCATCTAGAGAAAGGCTCTCCACTTATATCCACTGGCATGGTAGGACACACCTACTACAATCTAGGGAAAGGCTCTGCACTTACATCCACTGGCATGGTAGGACACACCTACTACCATCTAGGGAAAGGCTCTACACTTACATCCATTAGCATGTTAGGACACACCT
Source organism: Pseudotsuga menziesii (assembly GCA_001517045.1). Classification (NCBI taxonomy): domain Eukaryota; kingdom Viridiplantae; phylum Streptophyta; class Pinopsida; order Pinales; family Pinaceae; genus Pseudotsuga; species Pseudotsuga menziesii. The sequence continues at coordinate 125,383 of LPNX010851622.1, forward strand.
ACTACCATCCAGCGAATGGATTTGTAATTACATCCACCGGCATGGTAGGACACACCTACTACCATCGAAGGAAAGGCTCAACACTTGCATCTAACCATGGGAGGAACCAATCATACCACCATGTCAGAAAGGCACATCACTTACATCTGACCATGGGAGGAACCAATCCTACCACCATGTGATACTGGCTCACAGACTCATCACTTCCCCTTGGAAGGAATCTCAATATGGAGAACACCAAGCTTTTCCTTGAAGTACTCAAACTTCACTCTGGCTAATGGCTTCATCAACACATTAGCTATCTGTTCATCCGTTGCAACATAATGGAGCTTCACTGCTCCTCTCTGCACCATATCCTTGATATAGTGATGTTTGATCTTGATATGCTTCGACTTGTCATGGAATACTGGCTTATCCAACAACTTCACATGACTATGGTTGTCGTAATATATACAAGTAGGATCCAACTAGAGATAAAAAAAAATAGACAATAACTTTTTCACCCACACTACCTCAGAAGTAGCCAAACAAGTTGTGACACACTCTGCTTTAGTTGTGCCACGCTGAACTACCTCCTACTAAACCTAGAGATCACACCTGATCCCACACTGAAGCAACACCATGAAGTGCTCTTCCTATCAATGGAACTACCTACCCAATCCGAATCCACATAACCTTCGAGGTTAATATTTTGATTCACCTCATACTTGAGCCCATAGTCAACTATACCCTTTAGGTATCTCAAAATATGCTTTGCAGCAATCAGGTGAACATGTCTCGGATCCATTAGGAACTGGCTCAATGTGTTCACATCAAAGCAAATATCTAGTCTCATATTCGTCAGGTACATTAAGGACCTAATCATCTGTTGATATGTCGTAGTGTAAATAAATTTTGATGAAGCATCGCTCAATAGCTTTAGGTTTGATGACATAGGTGTGATCATGGCCTTGCATTCCATCATCCCGAACCTCTTCAAGATCTCTACTACATACTTCCCTTGTCTAAGGAATATTCCATTCACACTCTGCCACACCTCCATGCCTAGAAATTAGTGCATCATACTCAATTCCTTCATCTTGGACTTGGCATCAAGTCTCCTTCTTGCAATTTTAATGAGTTCAACTTTTTCTATCAGGAACAAGTCATTGACATATAACAAGAGCATCACTGGTCTTCCACCTTCAACCTTGAAGTAAATGTTGGAATCTTCTTTACTCTCAATAAATCCTAGAGCCAGCAGCAAGCTGTCCATCCTGTCATACCATGTCGAATCTTAGGATCTTCTATAGTCACTCCCTCTGAAGTGGAGCATCATTATCCCACTTGCTTTTGTACTCTATGTATTGAAACTTTCTGTAATAGAGTGACAAGTAGCTTCCTATGCTACTAATATTCTCTGTATCCTTCTAGGGTCATTAGATACCAAGATCCTCTATCTTGAACCTTTTCAAAAGTTCTTCTCACACCCATCTGTGAGCTTGTCATCCTTTATAGGATTTCATATTCAACCTTGTAGCAAAGGTTAATATCTTCATCACTCTCAGTGATCTTCAAGCTCCTTATGTAACTATATGTTCTATCCCATGGGTGCCTTCTGAGCTCGTACAAGGCCTTCTTTAATTTGAACACATGAGTCTGCATGTCATGTGTCTTAACTTCCAGTGGCTGCAAATGTCTCTTTGTAGTCTATGCCTTCTTTCCGTGAGAATTCTCGTGCTACGAATATTTCCTTGTATCCCATGATGTTGCCATCTACTGCATGTTGGATCTTATATATCCACATGGAAAACACTCCGGACTTCCCTTCAGGTCTCGATACTACATTCTAGACAACATTCTTTTTGAACCAATACTCTCCTTTCCTTTCTTCTTGGCTACTTCTTCATAGTTGGAAGGTTTTGCATCAATGATGTCGCTCAATAGTGTCACATAACTAAAGTGTGTTTGAGGCCTGTTGAAGTCTCATCATACTATTCTTCATTTTGGATTATTTCTTGAACTCTGATCACTTGTTCTTTGGAACAAGTCTCATCCTTCTTTTCTTGTAGGCGATTGTATGCGATCTTTTCTACAATTCAAATGCATTATTTATATGGTTAGAAACATTTCATAAAGCAAATTAATAATGGAAAATTCTTATGCATAAAGACATAATCATGCAACCATTTTACCCAATACAACATTCATCCATATCTCACAGAAACTTTCTAGATGCCTTCCATCTCTACCATGACATAATTGATATTGTGCACTAATCCAATATGTTAGCAAAGAGGTTTCATTCTAGATAAGTAGCAATCGAGAGTTGTATAGCACCATGGTCTACTTACCCATCTCATGCATATTAGTAGTATATTGTCATTAATGCAAACATTCTATCATGCATAACACATCAACTGAATATAAAAAAATGCATAACCAAACAATATCATAAAAATGACAATTGAATACTTACCTTTATTTGTTTCGTGGCTAGACTCCTTATTGAGCCTTCAGCTTCATCATCTTCTTCATTCATAATAGCATCATTTCTTATCCAAATGCTAAGATGGATAAGAGGTTCTTCAAGAATTGAGTTCTTCATATTCTTCATCACTTGAGGGATCTTATTTGAATTGTGAGCGCTTGTTCTTCAGTTGATCCCATCTTCTCTTCTCTTATTATGCGTCAAGCTTCTTCTTTTGTACACACTTCCGAGAGTGTTTTGAAGGTAATCACTTCCTTCTGGCGCACATTCCTTGAATGAATGAATCCCATGATCTTGGGATGCCATTCAAGGTGATTATAACAATATCTTATTCTTCTTTGATTTCTTTGTCATAGCATCAAACACTTCCTTTTGATGTCTTCAAGGATGACACATGAGGGACAAGACGATCTTTAATAGAATCTACAATGATTCTCTTGGCTCTAGCCTTAGCCTCATCTCCCTCTGGATCTTAGAACTTTCTTACTGGCATACTGATCCAAGTCAATTTATTCAAGGATCACATAGATCCTATACTTCCATACTTGAGATTTGTTAGCTTCACTAATATTGTCATCAACCTAGTGTGATAGCTCATTTTGAAATGAGAACCTCAAAGGTAAATAGAAAAAGATTAGATCTTACTGATTTGAGGTGTTCGTCCTCGTTCCAGATCTTGCTGATCTATGGTTTGTCAAAAAAACCCTAATTTTCAATACTTGGAATCTTTCAGATCTTATCGGATAGAAAGATACACCTCCTCAAGGAGAGCTGAGAAGCATACTCATTTTCCAAAAATTGTGATCAGAACTGCAAAATATATGATGCCCTAGTTTTCTTCAATTTCTTTTGTAGAATTTTCCTGATATTGTTTCTACAACACACCCAAAATTACTACTCCTATGTGTCTGAAAATTTGCACTGAGGTATCCTCATCTATCCTCTTTCCAACACCACAGGTTTGAGCGAAATTGGTTTCAATAATTAGGAATTATAAGAGCTTTCCCAAGGTGACTTATTTCAGGACTGTTCAACATAGAGAATGTGTACAGACTGCCACGTGTCACTATTTCATCATCAGGGTATAAAATATTTACCATAGAAGTTAAATTTTGTGCAATATCTAGAACATCTTGCGAAATTTTATTTGGACCTTTGCAGCCCAAGATATAGCAATTCTCCTTAGGTATCCTATTTAGAGATGAATCATGGGAGAGGATAGAACCCTTATTTGGAGGAATCATATCTCCAAGAATATAGCAAATATGAGGCTGAAATTTTTACAAAGTGTTGAGAACAAATTTTTCTTCAGCTATAAAAATTTTGGCTTCCAATATCGAGATATAGTGAATGTACCAATATTAGTAAATTCATACTTCTAGGGTTTGCTGGTCTGGGGTGAAATTAGGGTTTGACTTTCCCAGAGTTTTACCCAACCAAAAATTTCAATCTTGGTCTCTAAATCTCGATTTTGAGGAGGAGATAAATCCTATGCTGGGCTCACTCAAGAATTCCTCTTCTATGAAAATCCCTAATTTACCGCTCAAGTGGTAGGTCAAAAATTGAAAATGCCAAGAATCAAATTCTGCTTCGACAAAAAGATGCGGCCTTCAATCGAGATTTTTCCTAGCCTCCTTTTGCTGATGATATATGGAGAGAGACCCAAAAACTAAGAAGCCCTAGATTCTATAGCTACACAATGTCTTCTTCTCAGTTTAGCTCTGATACCATGTTATATTTTTATCATTTATTCAATATGATCTTAGGATCTTATTTGAGAGAATAACATGCACAACAATAATCACAAGAGACAAGAGAGACAAAGAGTTTTCCACGGGGAAACCATATAGGAGAAAACCCCACAACTTCCTTAGAGATAGAATGAGCACCAGTAGCAAAACTAAAACCCAAAAGCACAAAGATGATCTCTGACATTAGTTGTCTCTCTCACTTGTGCCAACTCCTCCTCTCTCACTCACGCGCTACAGTTGAGTGAGTGTGTGTATGAAATACAGAGTCTCGCTCTCTATTTATACTCGTTTTCCACTTGAATTTTACTCTTACATGGTTGAATTCTCTAGGAGAGTATAATAACCCTAATACCACTTAATTATGGGGACTATTTCCCCAAATTGTAATCGAATGGTTAACCTCAATGACTTTACATGAATTTATTATATTAATGATTCTCTTGATAGGAACATCAGAGTACAATGAAATAAAGTATAAGATATACAAGTGAATACATTCTAAAGTTACAAATACATCAACAATGACGTAAGGGGCTACTGATCCTGGTGTCAATTATATGGAAAAGTCTAAGTCTCATTTCGGAGGTAATCCTAGGATTTCATCACGAAATACATCGTTGAATTCTAAAAGAACTGGAAAGTCCTCTATGTGTTGTTCCCTCTCAGCCTTTATGCCTAGGATGTTTACTGCAAACATCTTGTAGTCTTTCCTAATGCACTTCTTTGCTTGTAAAGTAGCTATATGCCTTATAGAAACTTTCTTCGATATGCCTTGAATCTTCACTTGATTCCCTTGGCTATCTGTACACAAGAATTACTTGTGTAAGCAATTAAGCAAGACATGGCGTTGTTCCAACCCATTTATGCTGATAAGTATATCTTACGATCCTAAGCACAGGATGTTCAGGTTTACTTTAGTATGAAAACCATTGAGGTTTACCTCACAATATTTAACTATTTTTTAAAATTTATGTTTCGTACCTGTGGCTAATTGCACCAGCAAGGGTTTATCATGTTTAACTTTTCATAGTTTACACACATCAACAATCTTAGGAAATAAGTAGCTCCGGCAAGCACCGGGGTCAATAAATATTGAAATAGAAATTTTCAAGATCTTACTTTCTATCTAAACCATGGTATCCTGATGGTCTGCATGTCGACCATCCAGGGCTACATAAATCCACAGTGTACCAGCTATGTCCTCTATAGTTGGTCCTTCTTGTAAGTTGTGCAAGACCCCATTGGTATTGTTCTTACATGCTCAGGCATAATGAGGCTCTTGGCATTTCCAACATTTAAATTACAGTGGAGAAACAATGTCTCCCCCATTTCCTGCTGATTTTTTAGCATTTGGAGCTAGTACATATGGCTTTATACCCATTTTGTTGAAGTTCTTGTTGGCTGAAAAATTGTTGTTCTGTTTTCTGTACGGTGGTGGGTTAAATCCCGGTTTGTGTTTTTTAGAGAAGTTCTTAGAACTATCCCTATTTCTTTTTATGTTCCCTTGACTCATCTTCCCATGCTCATAGAAAAGCCTAGATTTGTGCAATGTGGTGTCCAATGTTTTAGGCATGCCAAATTCAATCCTTTCCCGAAATTTGCGAGGAAGACATCCTAAAAATTGTTTTATTTTTACCTTCTCATCCTTGATGTATGGCACATAATGTAACAGATCCAAAAATATATTAATAAAATCATCCATAGTCAGGGATCCCATACGTAACTCATGAAAATCATTGACCTTTATGTCGAAGAATATTTCTGACATATATTTTTCCTTAAAAATATTGCGGAAATTACTCCAACGTATTTCTCTTACCTCCTCTTTCTAAGTATGCTTCAAGTCTCTCGACCTTCTAGCTGATTTTCCATTTAAGTTATAGATGGCTAGATGAGCTTTCATTTCACTAGAATAGTTATGAACTCGAAAATATTTTCTCATACCCAACAACCACTCTTCAACTTTCTCCCCTATGTTCATCTCTCCATCATAGGTTGGGGCTTTTATTTTTCTGAACTCTCCCTAGAGATTGTCAACATTTCTTTGTTTCTTTCTACATGGAGAAATAGAGTCATCACTGGAACGACTATGATAATCTCCTTCTAGAGGTTCAGGGGTATGCTCTTCTTTTCCTTCATCTCTTGGGTTGTTGGCCCATTTATGATAAAATTATTTCTTGAACTTGTTTGTGGAATGAGTGGGTTTTCCCTATGGGATTCCTCCCGTCATGTTTCGCAACAATGCTTCATTAATTTCTTATTGTTCCTTTCTTTCATTCATATTATCATCTCTGGAACTCTACAAGTCTACTTGAAGACTTTGTATGGTTTTCTTTATATCAGAATTTAGTTCCACCACCATTTATGTTTTCTTGGGTGGGCGTATTCAACTTGCTTTGCTGGATATTATCTTCTTCAGTGTTCATGATCTGAAATGTTCCTTTAAAATCCTGCAATTGCAAATTTTTAATAACAGGAAAAATTTATGTTAGTTAACAAAATTTAAAATCATAATTTATTTTCCTTGCAATGAATATCTGGTACGCCCATTTGGTCTCTTAGTGTTGAAACTAGGCTCTGATACCACTTGTAATGTTCCCAAAATTTGAAAAAAAAAAATAGGCTAGTCAAATACTACCTGAACTAGACATTATCTAAACTGATGCAGAATGTGTCATACTTTGTTTACTATGTTGTATTGTTGTAAGTTGTCCTTACTTCCTGCTTTCAGTTGTCCTGATGTGGTTATTAGTGTAATGCTATGTTGTCGTGATGTTGCTTGATATCTGAATTCTATGGTTATGCATTTATATCTATGTATGTTATTTAGATTGCTTACTCTTTGGTTATAAAGTTTGATTATTGTTTTATGAATTTTTATGACTTAACTTGTATTGTAAAGGGGTGGAGTGGCATGACTTGTTTCCCTTGTAAACACCTGAAAGGTAACTATTTCTACTTTTCACTACGAGGCTTACTTAGTTCTTTTGGAACTAATGCACTTCTTTCCTTGTCGCGTGCAGGTGCACTTGACAATGAAAAATTGACTATCATGGTGACATAAAGACATACTGTCTATAATTCTTGGATGGTGAAGAAACTTACAGACCTATCCTAGTGAATATTATTATAGGTGTTTTATGCAAGGATGGTGTTACTAGCCTATGTTGTACTGGTTACTATTATGGTTTATGGACTTATGACAGTGATTTAATTACTCTTGTATTTTAATATTTTCATGGTATACATTGTATATGGATTATCATTTTGTAACATGCTTTGTTTATTAAAGTCCTTGTGTATAAGTTTGTAAACATAACAATAGCCCTCCATGGCATATTTCATATGCCATGGATTATGGCTTATACCCTAAGTATACGATACACCTGTCAGGGATTATATATTACATGGTGATTAAACATAGCTCTACGGTGACATGAACGATATAATTTGGGTTTTTATTTGTAGTAATGGAGGCCAGGATGGAAAATTTAATGTGCTTTGGAATGTGTGGGTCTCAAGCTTAGGGCTTGGACTAGCATGATGGTTTGGTTCATTTGCGAAATGGCCATGTGAGCTTTATCTTTGGTCTGTTCTATGGTGTAGAGCTTTGGAGGTTGGCCGCTTTGGATGGTATTCCTTCCAATATGGTTTAGCAGTGTTGTATTGTTGTTCAGTCTGGTGTTTAAATCATACTTCTTATTGTAGATTTGGTTTTTCTATAGGTTGCATGGTTTGAACAACATGGGTCACGGGTTGCCTGGTAGTCAACACCATACCCATTACGGGTAAGCCCTGCTGTAACAAGTTAAAAATTGTTCCTTCTCTTGTGTGGGTGTCATGATAGAGCATGAAGCTCATCATTGGTTGAATGCTTGGTCTGGGTCCTTAACGGTTGCAATTTGGAAAGGGACTATCTGTAAACATTACGTAAAGCATCAAAGATGCATTTAAGACTTGGGTTTTTTGTTGGGGTTTAGTTCCTTCTGGCCAAGACTAATGTATTTCAGTTTGTAATATGAATACCCTGTCAGTATACCCTATAATATGAATACCCTGTTCAGTAAAAGGATAGTGAATCCTAAAGGATTCAATGTGGTGACTTTTAAGGGCATTACGGTGAACACCACAGGATCCGATCCTCAGTTCACAATGGTTATAAGGAATGATTAAATATTTGACTTGTTTGGGAATTCAAGCCCACAAAATTCGATCTTGTGACCTCTGGTTATTTATGTGATATTTTAATGAGTTCTGTGCATACAATTATAGTTGACTTATTATGTGGAAGTTTGCTTATGATATATGATTTGGATAAATACATTTTTTTGTATTAATTATGTGGTTTGGTTATTATGAATGAGATTGATTGTGTTTAGTATTGTTTATTTATATAATGTAACTTCATAATATTAGATGGTCTCAACGGCTTTACTTTGTCATTTATGTTGTTATTCTGATTATGGTTCAATTTGTAATAAACAATTGAAATTGAATTTCTTCTTAGGTTTTGTTTTAATATATTCTAGTTTAATGTGTTTTATAATTAGGTTCTAAATTTTTGTTCATAGCTACAGATACTAGCTGGTCTAATTAGTTTTAATTATAGGCCTACTGGCAATATGAAATATGTAGTAGAAACCATATAAAAATATAAATATAGGCTCTATTTAGAGTAGTTCTAGGTATTGGAAAAAAAAATTAAATCTAGGAAATAAAATACAGAAATAAGTTTCGAAGATAAATATCCTAGATATTCTTAAACAGGAAATAAACTGTAGACCTAGATTTAGAAATAAATCATAAACCATTAAACATTCCAGAGAGGAAATATATGGCAGACGTAGAGTTAGAAATAAAACATAAACCCTTAATTATTCTAAATAGGAAGAAAATCCTTAAATATTTGACCAAAAAATGTACTACATAATGAAAGGAAAGGTGAAGCTATTTCAATGGATGAAAACCCGCACACTCAATTATCCAGCATTAACAAATTCAAAGAGAGATATGATCTCTGTATAGATAGCCTAATCACTTGGGAACTACCACGTTCCGCCCAACCATGACCCAGAACCATTTCTAGTTTTAATCTAGATCCCCCCGAGCTGGTTCCAACATGCAAGTAGCCTAGAGCTCCTAAGGTAAGGCTTCCCTAACTAGGAAATCAGACTCTGAATCACTTCTCCTTTTCCTCTTAGGAAACTGTCCTCCAAGAAATTTCTTGATAATAATTAGGCATAAGTAATGAATCACCAAAATATGGAAGATTCCCAAGCCCCTCTTTGGCTTAGGCCTTTATAGGAAAACTTTTCAGTCAAAGGTGAAGTTCAATAAAGCATCATTTGATTTTCATTTAACCCTTTTATTTAATTTAGGCACTTTTAATATTTAACTTAGGAAATTTTAACTAATTCCTATTTGGACTTTTGTAGGTATTATAATATTTAATTATCTTTTAGTAATAATAATAATAGATGGAGTCTTTCTTTCTTTCTTATACTATTAATATTATTACTATGCTTACTCTTTATACATACCATGTATAATATNTCTACTAGGCTAGGCAACTCTAAACATCCTTGCATGTTGGATTCCCTTGCATAACATGGTAGTTCTTCAGTACTTGATGAGATACATAAATTTGATATTTCATTTAATAACTTATAAATAAGTCATATGAGATCAATAATTTAGTCGAGTCATTTTTACTCGACATAATTAATTATTTTCAGTAACTCCTAGCACTTATCCAGTGCCCATACTCAATGCTAAAAACATAAAGTTACAAACTTAGTGCAATTCTAGAGCTCCTCGCTCAACACTAATGATAGGATGTACATGTAGGATACACCTAGGGATACAATATCCAAGGATCTGATGTTCCAGAGCTTATGCTCAACATCAACTTGGAAGGTTCCAGGGCTTATGCCAACACTTCCAATTTATCTTCATGTGCTTAAGAGATTCTTTCTCAACACAAAGGTTTTCATAGCTCATGTGTTCCAGAGCTTCTCGCTCAACACAAAAATAAACACTCATGCGCTCCAAAGTTTCTTGCTCAACAGATATATTTAAATACTCATGTGTTCGAGAGCTCCTCGCTCAACACAAAACATATCATTAACCATTTTCCTCAGGGTCCATGCCCAACACATACAATCATACATAAAGTATATGTAATTCGCTTAGGCCCAATATATCGAACAAATCATCATGTTCATATTCAGTGGGGTTCTAGACCTAATATACCAAAATAAAACATCAAAGTAACATCATAATCAATGGGGCTTATGCCCATAAGTGTTAGGTCAAACTTCAGGATATTACATGAATGTAGTAATATTCAAGATCGTGAATTATCGCAGGTTGGTTATCCCCATGCACAACAAATAGAATAGGGTTATAAATGAGTTTTCTAATTCAAGCTCATAATAATATTAAATAATTACATTTAGGCTTTCACAATCACCGAGAGCATAACATCAATTTCTCTTGAGGAAGATTAGCCTCGTTAATCTTTTAAAAACAAAGACAGATTAGCTGAGAATAACAAGCATAGAATCCAAACTTAATTCCAAACTTAAGATTTGGTTAAACATCTATTTATCGCAATTTAAATCCATATAAGGTAACCATCTATATCATCAACAAACCTGCACAACAAGTTATTACCCAAGTTAATATCTTAAACTGAGAATTATCGAGTTAAACAGTAAACCTTTAAAAGGTGTAAAGTACTTACAGTTTAAACCCAAAGCTATGCCATGAGGAAGATTGAGGGCTTGAAATAAGGCCACCATAAGAAATACTAAAACAAGGCACATTATCATTCTTTTGTCAAAAATAAGTTCAAACAAAACTGAAACTTATCAATACCAAGTTGTTTATACCTTGCCTTTTTCTCTTCACCTATAGCACTCAAGAAATGGATTAGAAGCCTTATACATACAAAACCTCACCGTTTAAAAAGGAGAAACAATATTGTTGGAGTCCAAACAAGTTACCATGCATATAAATGCTTGAGTGTGCTAGGGTTTCTTGTCATTATTTACATCGTCACAAATCTTTTGCAAAAAATGCATTCATTTTATCTTTGAATCTTGTTAAACCTTGTGCAAAAACTGTAAATAATGGTGGGAATTACCTATAGCAACACTAGACTCCTATTCGCATTAAAAAAATCCAACCTGATCAATAACAAACCGTAGAAGTGAAGCAACCAATCCTTCCACAAAAATGAAATAAAGGAATCGTAAGAATTTTGTAGAGTCGAACAAAGTTAGACAAAGCTCAACTCTGCTAGTTTCCACACCCTTCTAACTTTCAATTACAAACCCTTCTGTTGAATGAAAAATGCATAGTTGAATGAGGAACATCGGTTACATGGTCAAAGGGGCAAGCCCTGTGTTCACACCAGGGAGAAACAAAATATCCACACCAAGGTAATACCTTGGCGGGGTTCGTGTGAAACACAAAATGAAACAAAACTCGCAAACAACTCCCATAGTAGCCAAGTTTGGGTTTATGACATATTTATTGTTTCATACTTTAGAATTTTTATTCAAGCACGAGAATATTTCATCCAACAACGAAGATCATTAGTGGAGTACAATTGGAGGGTTGATATTCATTTTCCAAAATCAAGGTATGAACCATAGCTAATACACTGCAAGAAAACTAATTAACCACCCTAGTTGCACTGTCAAATCGCATGCCACGGGTTCAATCTTAAAAGTGCAGACTTTAAACCTTCCACTCGACATAGCATTAAATCTTTCTAGATGTCGAAACCTTACCATGAGACTTCCAAACTCATCATTTAAAACATCTATCACATAGTTATAAATACACATTTAATACCATATTACATACCATCGGATGGATGGGTATAAATATTAAACCTTGATAAAGTTAAATCCAAAGTACAGAATGTGGTTGGTTTAAAATTTAAACAAAGTTTCAAAGGGTTAATCATTGCATACAACCCTTAACCATAAACAAAACCCTTATTCTTATAAGCATTAACATTAGCACTAAGTTTATGCATTAATCCAAGACTTAGGACTAAGGTAAAAAATTTAGTTCCTAACTTTTAACTTACAAAATAAACAAAACCTTTACTTTCAAATAACTTGCTAGCGAACTTCAACTGTATACAAGTTAATTTACCTTGGTCGGTCAACGATCCCAAGAAGTAGGTTTATACAATGCCAGCATGCAATAAACCTTAGATTAGAACTTGGAAATAAAATCAAGTGCGTCATAACTTAAATGAATATGTGGTTATGCTTATGAGATAAAGAATATATATATATATATATATATATATTGGTATTTTTGGGGTTATGAGATAATGGTGTCAGAGTACTATTGTAACACTTGACCTAAAAAGGACCAATATTTCAACAAAAATAAACCGAAAACTAACTTTTGTTACGGTCTGATTCTCTTCGTATCCAAGAATAAAAAAATAACCTTTATTTTGCAGAAAAAATGGGAGAAGTGGAAATGACTGTCGAAGAAGAATCCCACCCTAAAGAACCAAAAAACATGGAAGAAGGAAATATTAAAGATGGTGATATATGGGTGAAATTAAATGAAAGTAGGAATGATAACCAATATAAAGTATTACAAACAATCAAATACTTGAAAACAAAATTGTAAAGTGTTAAAGAAGATAATGAACACATTTTAAAAGCACAAGAAGAACTAAATAATGTCCTATTAACTAAAATATATAATCATGAAGAAGAGAAGAATAAATTACTAGAGTTATAAATAGCAATAATTGCACCTTATAAACCTAAGGTAAGAAAATTAGAATTTTCTAATAATGAGACTTAGTCTTTAAGTGGAAAATCATCTAATCAAAGTAAAGGAAAATGCAAATTGTCTAGTGAAAGCAGTGATAGTAACCAACATAAAAATAAATATAATCCATATGAGAAAATTAGTGGTGAAGTTAAAAAGATTAAGCCTCCTATGTTCAATGGAGAAATAGAAAAAGGAAAAGAAGTAGAGGATTGTCTTTCAGGAATGGAAAAGTATTTTTAGATCTATAATTATTAAGATGACTTAGAGGAAAAATGAGAATTTATAATCTAACTGGGAAAGTTGATATCTAGTGGCAAGATGTCAAAAAGGTAAAGAACATTAAGGAACATTATGTAACATGGAAAATTTTCAAGAAATACTTTAAAAGAAAATATTTATCGAAACAATATTACGAGGAAAAGGCTAAAGAATTTTATGAGTTGAGATTAGGCACAATGAGAATGAAATAATTATGTAGTAAGTTTCTAAGTGTATTACGTTATGTACCTTATATTGTTGATTAGAAACCAAAAATTCAGCATTTTCTTAGTTGTTTGACACCAATGTTTAAAGAAAGAATTGAATATGAAAATCCAAAAAAATTAGAAGAAGCTATGAGAAAAGAAAATTTTTATTATGACCAAAATAAAAACAAAAGAGATAATATACCAAATTGGGAAAATAAAAGACGTCAAGGTTTTGAATAGAAAAAGAAAGGCACAAAATTTATAAAAAAATTGGAAATAATTATCGGGGTTATTAAGGAAGAAATTTTAAATGTAATAAACAATAGGATCCCACCGCAATGAAAGAAAGAGAAGTACCCACTGCTTATAATAAGAATATTGCATAAAGAGAACCATTAAAATGTTGGGAATGTCGTGAACAACACTATTTTAAAGATTGTCATGTAAGAAGGAAAAATATTAAAAGTGTGCATACAATTCAAGAAGATACTACTACGCGATATATAGCAAGGCGCATGCACAGAATTAGCACAACATTGGATAATAGGAAAACAAATCATCGAACAGTTATGGTGGAAATCAAAGGTATGTTAAAAGATAAATCAATCTCTATATTAATTAGTCCAGGTGCATGTTTCAGTGATGTCCCACCAAGAATTGTAGTGTTGTTTAAAATACAACAAAATAAATTTGAAAAGTCTTGGTTGGTTAAACTTGTTATGAGCACGAAGCGAAAAGTAACTAGTTTTGTGAAATATTGTGAATTTAATATGAATGGTTCTAATAGACAACCTTATTTAAATATTCTACATTTAGGGTCTTATTATATGTTGACATGAATGGATTGGTTAGAGAATCATAGTGTAATCTTAAATTTTTATGATAAAACATTTTCATACATAGATGAAGAAAGTAATATTATTATACTAGAAGGGATTCCAAGGAAAATCACTATAAGTGAAATTTCAGCTTTACAAAAGAGAAGATATCTTTGTTAAGGTTGTAAGGTATTTTCATTTCATGTAATATATGAAAAAGAGAAAAATAATCAAGTCAAAGTAGATGACATACCAATTTTAAAATATTTTAAGGATGTATTTCCGAAAGAAATTCCCATATTACCTCCGAAAAGAGACATATATTTTACTATCAATTTGGTACCAGGGGTGGTACCAACATCAAAAGGTCTATTTCATATAAATATTTTTGAACTTAATGAATTAAAATCACAAATACAAGATTTGATTGATAAAATGTATATTCGATCAAGTGTTTCCCCATGGGGAGAACCGGTATTGTTTGTAAAGAAAAATTATGGTACTTTACAACTATGTATAGATTATAGAAAACTAAAATACATGACAATTAAAACATATATACTATACCTTGTATTGACTATTTATTTGATCAGTTTCGAGGAGAAACTCTATTTTCTAAAATAGACTTGAGTTTCGGATATCATCAAGAACAGATTAAAGGTGAAGATAATTTTAAAACAACTTTTAGAATTAGATATCGTCATTATGAATTTGTCGTAATTCCCTTTGGGTTGACAAATTCTCTGACAACCTTTATGTGTTTAATGAATAACATATTAAGTAAGAACTTATATAAATTTGTAGTCATCTTTATCGACAACATATTAATCTATTCTAAGAATAACTAAGAACACGAGGAACACTTAATAATAGTTTTGCAAGTGTTAAGAGAACAACAATTATTTTATAACTTTAGCAAATGTGACTTATTTAAGGATAAAATTCAATATTTAGGACATGTGGTTTCTAAAAAAGAAATATCAATGTATCACGAAAAAATTAAAGCCATAATAAAATGTGATGCTCCTAAACATGTAACTAATATAAGATTTGTTACAGAGAATACTGGTTATTATCGCAAATTCATTGAAGAATTTTCTAAAATTGCATATCCTATAACCTCAATGCAAAAGAAAGGTAATAATTTTTATTGCAATGAAAAATGTGAAGAAAGTTTTAATACATTAAAACACTTATTAACAATAGCTCCTATCCTAAAAGTTGTTGATCCATACAAGGATTTTGTCGTGTGTACGGATTCATGTAAAGAGGTTTTATGAGGGGTATTAATTCAAGAAAATTATGTTATAGCTTATGACTGTAGAAAGCTTAAAGAACACGAAAATAATTATGCAACTAATGATCTAGAATTATCTTCTGTCATTCATTTCCTTAAGATGTGACAACACTGTATTATAGGAAGAATATTTTTGCTAATTTCTGATAATATTGGTCTAAAATATTTATTCGACCTACAAAACCTTAACGCTAGAAAGGCTAGGTGGTTATCATTTTTAAGTGAATATGATTTTGAGATAAAAGGAAAAGAAAATAAAGTAGAAGACACTTTAATTCGTCATGCAAATGTGTTATTTGTAATTGCAAGTAGCAAATATGAGGCATATTTGGAAGACAAAATTGAAAACGCAACAAAGTTTGATAAAAATTAACATAACATAAAAAAAAAAAGACAACATAAAATGAATCAAATCATATAAAAATGGAATTCATTTTGAATAAAAGAGGATTGTTGTCACATGAAAGGAGATTGTATATACCTAACTCATAAGAAACTAAACTAATCATTATGAATGAATTACATAAAATACCATATTCAAGACATCCTAGATATCAAAAAATGATTACCATGATAAGAAAATATTTATTTTGGCTCAATATGGAAAATGAAGTTGCAGAATACTTAGCTGAATGTATTGAATGTCAGCAAGTAAAAGTTGAACATCATCATCGAGCCATATTGTTACAACCATTACCTATTCCAAATTGGAAATGGGAGATTATTAGTATGGATTTTATAATAGGTCTACCTAAAAATGATAAACAAAATAATTCAATTAAATGGTTGTAGTGGATAATCTTAGTAAAGAAACCCATTTTATTCCATTAAGTGTACTATGAAGCCATTAATATTGATGCTATTTTGTGAAGGAAATTTGTAGACTCCATGGTGCACCTAAGGTGGTAATTTCTAATAGGGATGCAAAGTTTATGGAAAATTTCTAGAAATATTAAATCAAGGGATTAGATACACAATTAAATTTCAGTACCAAATATGATTCTCAAGCTAATGGTCAAATTGAAAGGGTGAATAAGATCTTAGAAGATATGCTTAGAATGTAAGTAATGGATAAACCAGGTAAATGAGAAGAATATTTACATCTTATATAGTTTGCATATAACATTCATTTTAAAACTTCAGCTAAATTAAGTCCATTTGAAATATTTTATGGACGAAATTGTAATACTCCAATTTATTCGAGTAGTCTAGTTGATAGATTAATGCTAGGTCTTGAAGTATTGAAATATATTGAACTAACAATAAAAAAAGTACAAAATAACTTAAAGGTAGCTCAAGATAGGAAAAAAATTTATGTCGATTTGAAAAGAACGTATTTCTAGGTAGTAGATCATGTTTATGTGAAAGTGAAACCGAGAAAAATTTCCCTAAGATTGGGAAAATATGCAAAATTGGCACCCAAGTATTGTGGAGCTTTTGAAATATTAGCAAGGGTTGTACTGGTAGCTTATCAAATAGGATTACCAACTACCTTAAAAGTACATAATGTTTTTCATGTTTCGATTTTAAAGAAATACATTCACGATGCTACTCATGTGGTTGACTGTAATTTTATTCAGCTGGAACCCAAAGGAGAATTTCAAGTTGAATCGGAAAGCATTCTCGATCGAAGACAAATTTTACTGTGGAACCGTACCATCAGATAGGTCAAATTGCAATGGAAGAACCTTATTATGGAAGAGGATACTTGGGAATTTGAAAGCAACATGTCAAAATCATATCGAATTTTGTTTCAAAATGACTTAGAAGAATTTTAAAAGTAACATGGAGGGTTGTGTTAATTTTAAAGGGTAGGTGTATGTAATACACCTAAGAACTCGGATATTTATTGTTTTAAATACCTTAAGTTATTATTTTTTATATTTTGACCAAGTGAGGTGAAAATAAATGTAAAATAATTATTAATTATTAAATAATTAAAAACTGAGAGAACCAAAACTGAAGTAGGTGTTATAGATTGTTTTCTACCCCACATGGAGGAATGATAAGTGTCAAAAGAAAATCCCAAGTGGAAAAATTGTTGAATGAAATCTCAAGTGATGCAAAAGGAATCCTCCCTAAAATCAAGTAGAGACTCATTGTGGAGTTTAATGGAGTATGTGGCTCTTAGCTAGCGAGGTCCTAGGAAAAATAATATAAGTATTAAACCCATCGAAAGAACATGAGGCTCGTGATGGAAGGGAATGTAAACTAGCTTATGCAAATAGAGTATTGTGACCATTCTTTGTCCTTGTGGTTCAACAAACATGCTCAGCGGTTTCATAGTAAGTAACTTGGCTATTATGAAAGTTGGTTGGGAGGAGAAACAACCTTTATTTTTTATTTTCCATCATTTGGTACCATGTTCCATTCTACTTAATCCTATTGTGGAATTGTTCGATATATTCTTGTTATCTTTTGTTAAAGTTATATTAATTCTTATTTAGTTTTATATTCATAAGTATACATTTATGCATCAAGTAATTATCAATATTTATTGACTTATCATTTACTTTATACATATAATTAGCTTCTTTTAAAATCGAACCTGATAATATACTAAATAAATATTTAGTACAAAATGTACTAACACGAACATAATCAATACCTAGTGTGTCTATATATGTGTCTGTGTGTGTAATATAAATATTGCATAGAACTAACATTAGAGGTGAGAGACTTATTAGTACACATAAACAAAATGAATATAATTTCTAAGTGATAAACTATGAAAATGTTGATAAGGACAAATTTAAACACTTCTAAAACCCTAACTATTAAATATGCTATCAAATTGTAAATGCTTTTAAGTTATAAAATGAGCTGTGAGGGAAAACATTTTTTCTACAAAACATTACACTGTAGCGAAGTGCAACAAGAATACAAATCTCTTATATATTTGAAAGTTTAATCGAGTTCGTAAACATATAAACAAGTTTCATACTTGAATAAAATAACCTTCAAGGTAGGCGCATCCCACACTTCAGATTTTATCTATAGGATGTAACATCTCGATAAGCTCTCTATCCAAAGTGTCAATCCCATCATTGTAGATACACAACATCACACCAACCGACTGAATAAGGTTGCGCGTACCTCTTGAATGCACTGAGATTCCAGATCGTACATTATTGTAGGCAGGTTCACGCCAACAATAGAATCCCCATGAACAATAAAGAAAATAGGGTTAGAAATGAGCGTACTGAGTAAAGCTTAGAACAATGTTAAAGAATTAGATTTAGGATTTAACACTCACCAACATGAGAGCATCAATTTCTCTGAAGGAATATTAGCCTCATTAAATTCTTAAAAACAAAGACTTGTTAGCTAATAATAACAAGCCTAGAATCAAAACTTAATTCCAAACTCAATATTTTGTTAAACTACTATTTATAACAACTAAAATGCAGGTATGGTAACCACCTAAATCGTTGAAAGCCATGCACAACAAGTTTTAACCCAAGTTAATATCTTAAAGTGAGAATTTTTTACTTAAACCCTAAACCTTTAAAAGGTTTAAAGTACTTACATTTTAAACTCGAATCTATTCCATGAGGAAGATGGAAGGCTTGAAACAGAGCCATCGTAAACGAAACTATAATGAGATCACTGTATTATTCTTTTGTCAAAACGAAGTGCAAACAGAACCGAAACTTATCAAGACCATGTTTTTTATAACTTACATTTTTCTCTTCACCTGTAGCATTCAAGAATTAGCTTAGAAGCCTTATACACATAGAACCTTACCCTTTAAAAAGGATAAACAATATTGGTGGATACTAGACGGCTGACCATGGGTGTAAATGCTTGAGTGTGCCAGGGTTTCTTGTCATTATTGACACTATCGCAAAGCCTGTGCAAAAAATGCATTGGTATTAGATTTGAATCCTATTAAACCTTATTCCAAAACTGAAAAGAATGGTGGTATTTATCTGTAGCAAAAATATCCTACTATTCGCATAAAAAAACTCCAACCCGATCAATAACAAACCACAAAAGTGAAGCCACCAATCCTTCCAAAAAAAGGATACAGAGGAATCCTAAGAATTTTGCAGAGCCGAAGAAAGTGAGACGCTCCTCAACTCTACTAGTTTCCGCACCCTTCAAACTTTCAATTGAAAACCCTTTTGCTAAATGAAAAATGCAGAGCTCAACGAGGAACATTGGTTATGTGGTCAAAGGGGAAAGACTTGTGTGCGCACCAAGGAGAAACAAAATATCCATACCAAGGTAATACCTTGACAAGGTTCTTGCAAAACGCACAATGAAACAAAATTAACAAACAACTCCCACAGTAACGAAGCTCAAGTTTATGACATAGTTATTGTTTCACACTTTCGAATTTGTATTCAATCCCTAGAATATCTCATCCAATGACTAAGAGCAAGTGTAGAGTACAATGGCTGCTTGATATTCATTTTCCAAAATCATTGTCCGAGGAGTAGTTAATACACCGCAAGAAAAGCAATTAACCACCCTAGTTGTGTTGTCAACTCACATGTCATGGCTTCGAGCTTAAAAATGCGGAAATTAAATCTTCCACTTGGCATAAAACTAAAATTTTCTATATGTCAAAACCTTACCACGAGCCCTCCAAACTCATCTTTTAAAACTTCTAGCGCATGGTTATAAATACACAGTTAAGACCATAGTACATACCATCGTATGGATGGTTATAAATCTTAAAACTTAATAATGTTAAATCCAAAGTAGATAATATGGTGGGTTTAAATTTAAAAAAAAGTTTCAAAGGGTTAATCATTGCATACAACCCTTAACCATAAACAAAAAAATTATTCTTATAAACATTAGCATTACGAGTAAGTTTATGCATTGATCTAAGACTTAGGACTAAGGTTACACCCTTAGGTCCTAACCTTTAACTTATAGAATACACAAAGTCCTTGACTTTCGAATAACTTTCTAGGGAACTTCAAGTGGATACAAGTTAATTTACCTTGGTGGATCAACGATCCCAAGAAGTAGATTTGTACACTGCCACCATACAATCAACATTAGATTAGAACTTGGAAATAAAATAAAGTGTGTAAAACTTAAATGAATATGTGATTATGCTCATGAGACAAAGAGTATATGTATGTATGTATGTAGTTCTCTCTCTCTCTCTCTCTCTCTCTCTCTCTCTCTCTCTCTCTATATATATATATATATGTATGTATGTATGTATGTATGTATGTATTTTTTGGGTTGAGACATAATGGTATCAGAGCACAATTATAACACTTAGCCTGAAAAGGCCGAACACTTTAACAAAAACAAACTGGAAACTAACTTGTGTTACGATATGATTATCTTTGTATCCACGAAGAGAAAAATAACCTTTATTTTGCAAGAAAAATGGAAGAAGTGGAAATTTCTAATGAAGAAGAATCCCATCCTAAATAACTAGAAAACAATGAGAAAGGAAATATGAAATTTGGCAATATAAGGGTGAATTTAAATGAAAGTCGGAAGGATAACCAATCTAAACTCTTACAAATAGTAAAAGACCTGAAAGAAGAATTGCAAAGTGTTAAGGAATGTAATGAACACATTTTAAAAGCATGAGGAGAACTAAATAATGTCATATTAACTAACATACATAATAATGAAAAAGAGAAGAATAAAGTACCTAAGTTAGAAATAGAAATAATTGGACTTTATAAACGTGAGGTAAGAAAATTAAAATTTTCTAATTACAATACTTAGTCTTCAAGTGGAAAATTAGCTAATCAGAATAAAGGAAAATACAAATATCTTAGTGAAAGTAGTGATAGTAACCAACAAAAAAAGAAGTATAGGCCATACGAAGAAATTGTTGGTGAACTTAAAAAAATTAAGCCTCCTATGTTCAATGGATAAATTGAAAAAGGAGAAGAAGGAGAGACTTGGAGTTCAATAATGAAAACATATTTTCAGATCTATAATTATTCAGGTGAGTTAAAGGAAAAAATGACAATTTATAATCTAACTGGGAAAGCTTATATATGGTGGCAAGGCATTAAAAAGGTAAAGAACATTAAGGAACATTAAGGTAGAAAATTTTCAAGAAATACTTTAAAATAAAATATTTATTGGAACAATATTATGAGGAAAGAGATAAAAATTTTATGATTTGAGATTATGGGCAATGACAATGGAAGAATTATGCAGTAATTTTGCAAGTTTATTACGTTATGTACCTTATATTGTTGATGAAAAACAAAAAATCCAGTGTTTTCTTAGTTGTTTGCCGCGTATGTTTAAATAAAGAATTGAATATGACAATCCAAAATATTTAGAAGAGGCTGTGAGAAAATCAAATTTCTTTTATGACCAAAATAATAACAAAAGAGATAATATACCAAACTGAAAAAATAAAAGACGTGAAATTGTTTAACAGAAAAAGAAAGTCACAAAATTTTAATTTTTTTTGGAAATAATTATCATGGTTATCAAGTAAGTAATTTTAAAAGTAATAAACAACAAAATCCTACCACAATGAAATACAAATAAGTACCCATTGCTTATAATAAGAATATTGCACAAAGAGAACCATTAAAATGTTGGGAATGCGGTGAACCACACTATTTTAAAGATTATCCTTTACGAAGGAAAATATTAACAATGTGCATACAATTCAAGAATATACTACCGTGGGAAATATAGCAAGGAGCATGCCTAGCATTAGTGCAACATTGGAGAACAAACAAGTAGATCATCAAACATCTATGGTAGAAATTAAAGGTATGTTAAAATATAAACCAATCTCTATATTAATTGATAGAGGTGGAAGTTTAATTTATGTCTCACCAAGAATTATAGATTTATGTAAACTACAACAAATAAATTTGAAAATTCTTGGTTAGTTCAACTTGCTACGGGAACAAGGCGAAAGTTAACTAATTTTGTGAAAGATTGTGAATTTAATATGAATGGTTTTAATACGCAAGCTAGTTTAAATTTTCTACCTTTAGGGTCTTATGACATGTTAATAAGAATGGATTGGTTAGAGAATCATATAGTAATCTTAAATTACTATAATAAAAAAAATTCATGCATAGACAAAGAAAGCAATACTATTATAGTAAAAGGGATTCCAAGGAAAACCACTATAAGAGAACTTTCATCTTTACAAATGAAAAGATCTATTCATAAAGGTTGCAGAGTATTTGTAGCGGATATAAAAGATGATAGAGATAAAAATAATCAAGTCAAATTGGATGACATATCAATTTTAGAATATTGTAAGGATGTATTTCTAGAAGAAATTGCCTTATTACTTCCGAAAACAGATAGATTTTACTATCGATTTGGTACCAGGGGTGGTACCAGCATCAAAAGATCCATATCGTATGAGTATGTTGTAACTTAATGAATTAAAATCACAAACACAAGAGTTGATTAATAAAAGCTACATTCAACCAAATGTTTCCCCATGGGGAGCACAGATATTGTTCGTAAAGAAAAATGATGGTACTTTATCATTATGTATATATTATAGATAACTAAATAAAATGACAATTAAAGAAGATATCATCTACCTCCTATTCACGATATATTTGATCGGTTTAGAGGAGAAAAAATATTTTCTAAAATAAACTTGAGATCTAGATATCGTCAAGTATGGATTAAAGACGAATATATTTTTAAAACAGCTTTTAGGACAAGATATGGTCATCATGAATTTGTCGTAATTCTCTTTGGGTTGAAAATTTATATGGAATCCTTTATGTGATTAATGAATAGAATATTAAGTAAGTACTTATATTAATGTGTAGTCATCTTTATCGATGACATATAATCTATTCTAAGATTAAACAAGAACATGAGGAACACTTCAGAATAGTTTTACAAGTGTTAAGAGATCAACAATTATTTTCTAAGTTTAGCAAATGTGACTTATTTAAGGATAAAATTCAATATTTAGCACAGGTGGTTTCTAAATAAGGTATATCATTGGATCCTCACAAAATTAATGCCATCATGGAATGGAATGTTCCTAAAAATGTAACTAATATAATATATTTTCTGGGTTATACTACCTATTATCGTAAATTCATTGAAGGATTTTCTAAAATTGCATATCATATAACCCATTACAAAAGAAAGGTAAGAGGTTTCATTGTAATGAAAAATGTGAAGAAAGTTTTAATAAATTAAACACTTATTAACGACAACTCCTATCCTAAATTTTTTTTATCGATACAAGGATTTTTTCATGTGTACAGATGCATATAAAGATGGTTTAGTAGGGGTATTAATTCAGGAAAATGATGTTATAGATTATGAGTCTAGAAAACTTAAAGAATACAAAAATAATTATGCTATTCATGATCTAGAATTAGCTACTATCATTCATTCCCTGAACATTTGGCGACACTATCTTATAGGAAAAATATATTTGCTAATGTTTGATAATATTAGTCTAAAACATTTATTCAACCAACAAAACCTTAATGCTACACAGGCTAGGCATTTATCATTTTTAAGTGAATATGATTTTGAGATAAACTTATTAAAGAAAAATAAAATAAAGTAGCAGACACTTCAAGTCATGATACAAATATGTTATATGTAACTGCAAGTAGAAGATATGAGACAAATTTCAAAGTCAAAATTGAAAACACAAAAAAGTTTGATAAATATTATAAAAAATTAAAAGAAAATAAAACAACAAATTAGGCAAATCGTTTAAAACATAATTCAGTTTGAATAGAAGAGGATTGTTATTACATAAAAGGATATTGTATATACCTAACTTAGAAGAAACTAAACTAATCATTATGAATGAATTACATAAAAGACTATATTCGGGACATCCTAGATATTAGAAAATGATTACCATGATAAGAAAAGATTTCTTTTGGCCCAATATGAAAAATGAAGTTGCAGAATACTTAGCTAAGTGTATTGAATGTCAGGAAGTAAAAGTTTAAAATCAACATCCAGCCCTGTTGTTACATCCATTACCTTTTATAGAATGGAAATCGAAGATTATTATTATGGATTTTGTAACAGGTCTACCTAAAAATGCTAAACAAAATGATTCAATTATGGTTGTAGTGGATAAGCTTAGTAAAGAAATAGATTTTATTCCAATTAAATCTACTTATAAAGCCATTAATATTGTTAATATTTTATGAAGGAAAATTTTAGACTGAATGGTGTATCTAAGTAGTAATTTCTAATAGGGATATAAAGTTTGTGGTAAATTTCTTGAATGTTTTATTCAAGCGCTTAAATACACCATTAAATTTCAGTATTGCATATCAGCCTCAGACTGATGGTCAAACCAAAAGGGTGAATCAGATCTTAGAAGATATTATTAGAATGTACGTAATGGATAAACCATGTAAATGGGAAGAATATTTACATATTGTAAAGATTTCATATAATAATCATTTTCAAACTTCATCTTAAATGAGTCCATTTGAAATAATTTATGGATGAAAATGTAATACTCTAATTTCTTGGAGAAGTCAAGTTGATAGATTAATGCTAGGTCTTGATGTGTTGAAAGGTATGGAACTAACAATGAAACAAGTACAACATAACTTGAAGGTAGCTCAATATAGGAAAAAAATTTATGTTGATTTGAAATAACATATTTGCAAGTAGGAGATCATGGTTATGTGAAAATGAAACACATAAAAAATTTCCCTAAGATTCGAAAAATATGTAAAATTGGCACCCAGGTATTGTGGAACTTTTGAAATATTAGAAAACATTGGATCGGTAGCATATCAACTAGAATTATTACCTACCATAAAATTACATAATGTTTTTCATGTTTCAATTTTAAAGAAATGTGTTTATGATGTTACTCATGCGATTAAATGGAATGTTATTCAAGTCGAACCTGAAGAAGAATTTCAAGTGAAACAGAAATGCATTCTTGACCAGAGAGAACTTTTACTTTGGAATCATACCATCGGAAAGGTCAAGGTGCAAAGTAATCACCTTATTCTGGAAGAGGCTACTTGGGAATTTGTAAGCAACATCTCAGAAGCATATCCATTTCTGTTTCAAGATGACTTAGAAGAAGTTTAAAAGTAACGTCGAGTACGATGTTAATTTTAAAGGGGAGGTGTATGTAATACACCTAAGAAGATTCCAACCTTTACTACAAGGTTGAAGAAGGTAACCCAGTGATATTCCTACTGTATGTAGATGATCTGTTTGTAACAGGTATGGATGGGTTGATTGTTGATACAAAGAGAAATCTTGCTGCCGAGTTCGAAATGAAGGACTTAGGTATGATGCACTATTTTATAGGCTTGGAGGTGTGGTAGAATGTGGATGGAATATTCCTCGGACAAGGGAAGTATGTAGTAGAGATCCTGAAGAGGTTCATGATGATGGACTGCAAGGCCATAACCACACCTATGGCATCGAACCTGAAGCTATTGAGTGATGCTTCATCAGAAGTGGTTGATGCTATGATGTATCGTTAGATGATTGGGTCCTTGATGTACCTGATGAACATGAGACCAGATATTTGCTTTGTTGTGAGCACCTTGAGCCAGTTCCTGACAAATATGAGACATATTCACTTGATTGTTGTAAAGCATATCTTGAGGTACCTAAAGGGTACAATTGATTATGGGCTCAAGTATGAGGCGAATCAAAAGATTAACCTGGAAGGTTATGTTGATTCATATTGGGCAGGCAGTGCCATTGAGAGGAAGAGCACTTTAGGGTGTTGCTTTAGTATGGGATCAGGTCTGATATCTTGGTTTAGTAGGAAGCAGTCCTGTGTGGCACTGAGTACAGCTGAAGCAAAGTATTCTGCAACTTGTTTAGCTAGTTGTGAGGCACTATAACTAAGAAATATACTGTCTTATTTACTTGATATTTAGTTGGATACTACTAATATATATTGCGACAACTAGAGTTCTGTGAAGTTTTCGGAGAACCCAGTGTTCCATGAAAAGTCAAAGCATATCGAGATCAAATACCACTATATCAAGGATATGGTGCAGAGAGGAGCAATGAAACTCTAGTATGTTGCAACAAATGAAAAGATAGATGATGTGTTGATGAAGCCATTAGCCAGAGTGAAGTTTGAGTACTTGAGGGAGAACCTTGGTATTCTCCAGATCGAGGTTCCTTCCAAGGGAAGTGATGAGTCCGTGAGCCATTCTGACATGGTGAGAGGATTGGTTCCTTCCATGGTCAGATCTAAGAATTGAGCCATTCTGTCATGGTGAGAGGATTTGTTCCTTCGATGTCAGATGTGAGTGTTGAGCCATTTTGATGTGACTATAGGATTGGTACCTACATGATCAAATATAAGTGCCGAATTCCATTCTCTGAATGGAGGCACCTCGTCAATTACCAGGAATAATGAACCTAAGGCCGAGGGCCATTCTAATGTGACAGTGGGATGTGTTCCCACATGATTAGATGTAAGTGCATGATCGTTCTGAGGGGACTGTGGGATGTGTTCCCACATGATCAGATTTAAGTCCATAGCCTTTCTGAGGAGGCTCTGGGATGTGTTCAAACATGATTAGATATAAGTGCTAAGCCCTTCTAGCATGGTTGTCGGATGTTCTCCCACATGGCTAGATATAAGTGCTGATCCCTTCTAGCATGGTTTTGGGATGTTTTCCCACATGGCTAGATATAGGTGCTGAGCCTTTTCGATAGGGTTGTGAGATGTGTTCCCACATGATCGGATGTGAGTGGTGAGCCTTTCTGATAGGGTTGGGGGATGTGTTCCTGAATGATCAGATGTGAGTGCTGAGCCTTTTTGGTAGGGTTGTGGGATGTGTTCCTGCATGGTCAGATGTGAGTGTTGGGACTTCTTTACAAGGTTGTGGGATGTGTTCCTGCATGGTCAGATGTAAGTGTTGGGCATGCCTTTCTGACATGGTGTTGGATGTGTTCCTCTAATTGTCAGATGTAAGTGTTGGGTGGGCCATTCTGACTTAGGGTCAGATATAAGCACTGAAGAAGACCTACATGGAGGCTAGGCCTACAACCAGAATGAAAAAGGGTTGGCTCTGTAGAACTTCCCTTGACGAGAAGAATCATGAGATAGCACCAGTGATGATGATCTAGATCTATTGATGATGATCCAGTAGTGATGATCCAGATCCAGTGATGATCCAGATCTAGTGATGTCGATCTAGCAGTGATGATCCAGATCGAGTGATGTTGATCCAGTAGTGATGATCTAGATCGAGTAATGATCCAGATCCAACAATGATGATCCAGATCGAGTGATGATCGAGATATAGAGAAAGATGACTTCAAGATGAAGATGACGAGGACTTGATGATGATATAGATGATAAAGAGAAGAAGACTTGTGCTAATAAATTGTGTCGAGAGAATACCTTCCTAGTTAAGAGAAAGTGTTGATGTAATTGTAATGCCGGAATGTATTCACTTTTATATCTTATGTATTGTAGCCCGATGTTTGTGTCAGGTAGTGTTTGTAATGTAATTGAGTCATGTCATGCCTCGATGTTCCAATCGGGAATTTCTATAATGTGAACAAGTCATGCAATTCATTTTGGGTAACCCTCCTATTGATCAAGGGTTAACGTCCTCGTAGTTGTGGGGCCCTAGGGTTATTAGACTCTCCGAGAGAAGTTGGCCCTAGTGAGTTATTGCCAAGTCGGGAATTAGTATAAATAGAGAGTGAGGCTCTCTAGTTATCACACACTCACTCACACTCAGTTGTAGCACATAGCTGAGGGAGAAGAAGTTGTTGGGGATAGAAATAAAGAGACTACTGCTGTCGGGAGAGCATCTTACTATTTTGGGTTTTTACTTTTGGTGTAGATTCTATCTCTTAGGAACTTGTGGGGTTTTCTCCATTTATGGTTTCCCCCAAGAAAAATATTGTGTTCATTGTCTCTTGTGTTTGATTGTTGTGCTTGTTATTCTCTCAGTTGAAGATCCTAATATAATGCTAGCTTGAATGATAAAAATCTAACACTCTAGTTATGTAACACTGTTGAGTGATATCATTGATGTAGAACCTTCCAGCTATGAAGAAGTACCCAAGAAGAAAGGGAAGGATAATACCAGTTCAAGAAGAATGATGTTTAGGATGCAGTATCAAGACCTAAAGGGAAGCCTGTAAAGTCTTTCATATGGATCTGCAAGATCTAGCATGTAGTATGATACAAGGAAAGATTCATAGCACAAGGCTTCTCATAGAAGGAAGGCATAGACTACGAAGAGACATTTGCATCCAGTAGGATTTGAGACACATGACAGGAAAACTCATGTGATACTCATGGGATAACACATACATGAGGAGCTTGAAGATCACCTAGAGTGATGAAGATATTAAACTTTGCTACAAGGTTGAAGATGAAATCCCATAGAGGATAACAAGCTCACAGATGGGTGTGAGAAGAACATTTTGAAAATAGCTCAAGATAGAGGATCTTGGTATTCAGTGACCCTAGATGGATACATAGAATATTAGTAACAGAGGAAGATACTTATCACTCTATTACATAATGTCTCAGTGGATAGAGTACAAAAGATAGAGGGAGAATGGTGCTCCACTTTAGAGGGAGTGACTGCAGAAGATCTTGAGGTTCGGCATGATAGAACGGGTTGGACAGCTTATTGATGGTTCTAGGATTTATTGAGAGTAAAGCATATTCCAACCTTTGATTCAAGGTTGAAGGTGCAAGAACAATGATGCTCCTTTTATATGTCGATGACTTGTTCCTAAAATAAAAGAGGAAGTCATTAAAGTTGCAAGAAGGAGACTTGATTCCGAGTTCGAGATGAAGGACTTGGATATGATGCACTACTTTCTAGGCAAAGAGATGTGGCAGAATGTGGATGGAATCTCTTTGGGACAAGGGAAGTATGCAGTATAGATCCTAAATAGGTTTAGGAATGTGGACTGCAAGGACATGACCACACCTATGGCATCGAACCTAAAGATATTGAGTGTTGCTTCATCAGAGTTGGTTGATGTTACGATGTATTGTCAGATGATTGGGTAATTGATGTACCTGATGAATACAAGACCATATATTTTCTTTGTTCTGAACACTTCAAGACATGTTCACCTGATTTCTACAAAGCATATTTTGAGGTACCTGAAGGGTACAGTTGTTTATGGGCTCAAGTATGATACAAATAAGAAGATTAACCTAGAGGGTTATATGGATTCATATTGGGAAAATAGTTCCATTCATGGGAAGAGAACTTCAGGGTGTTGCTTCAATATGAGATAAGGTGTGATCTCTTTGCTTAGCAAGAAGGATTCCTAAGTGGCACTAAATACAGCCGAGGAAAAATATGTTTCCACTTGCTCGGCTATTTGGGAGCTAGTATGTTTCTTTTGAAAACTAATATTTGATTTGATTGATCTGACTTGCATTCTTATACGATGCAGAGAGGAGAAGTGGAGCTCTAGTATGTGATCCAGATTGAGATATCTCGAAAGAGGGAGTTCTAGCATATCTGGTGAGACAGGTTGTCCGAGCATAAAATCCTAACGAAGCTCATAGGTTGCTTAGACATAAATAGTCCTATAGGTTGTTCTCGGGTGTAATCGGTCCTAAAAAATATTGTAGGTTATCCTTGTACGTAATCAACCCTGATATGATTCTATCATAGAAATGGCCAGAGTGAAGTTTGAGTACTTCAGGGAGAAACTTCGAGTTCTCCATATCAAGGTTCCCTCCAAGGGGAAGTGATGAGTCCTTGACCCCTTCTGACATGGTGGTAGGTGGGGCCTCCCATGTTTAGATATAAGTGTTGTGCCTTTCTGACATGGTGAGAGGATTGATTCCTTCCATGGTTGAATGTAAGTGCAGAGACATTCTGATATGATTGTGGGATGTGTTCCCACATGATTAGTGTAGATACATTCTGATGTGATTGTGGGAGGTGTTCCCACATGATCAATGAAGAGCCATTCTGATGTGATTGCAGGATGTGTTCCCACATGATCAGATATAAGTGTAGATCAATTTTGATGTGATTGTGGAATGTGTTCCCACATGATCAGATGTAATTGCAGATCCTTTCTGACAAGATGAGGTCGGATGTAAGTACAGATCCTTTCTGACAAGATGAGGTCAGATGTAAGTGCAGAGCCTTTCTGACAAGATGATGTTGGATGTGACTGCAGAGCCTTTTTGACAAGATGAGATCAGATGTGAGTGTTGGGATATTCTGACATGGGTTTTGGATGTGTTCCTCCCATGGTTAGATGTGAGTGTTGGGCATGCCTTTCTGACATGGTTCTTGGATGTGTTCCTCCCATGGTCAGATGTAAGTGCTAGGCGGTCCTTTCTAACATGGTTCATTCCATGGTCCAATATAAGTGTTGAAGACAATGAAGACCTACATGGAGGCTAGGTCTACAACCAGCATGGAAAAGGGATGGCTCTGTAGAGCTTCCTGTGATGAGTAGAATTGAGAGATAACACCATTTGTTCAAGATAGTGGAAACAGTGATGATCCAACTTTGTTGATGATCCAGTGATGATCCAACTTTGATGATGATCCATTCACGATCCAGCTTTGATGATGATCTAAAGAAGAATATTTGCGCTGATGAATTGTGTCAAGAGAATACCTACCTAGTTAAGAGGGAGTGTTGATGTATTTGTAACTTCAGAATGTATTCACTTATATATCTTATATTATACCCTGATGTTCCTATTAGGAGAGTCATTAATATAATAAATTCATGTAAAGTGAATGAGGTTAACCCTTTGTTGTAAGTCAGGGAAATAGTCTCCACAATTGAGTTGAGGTTAATCCTCCTTGTTGATGAGGGGGTTAAAGTCCCGACAGTTGTGGGGAACTAGGGTTATTAGACTCTCCTAAATAAGTCAGCCTTGGTAAGTAATTGTTAAGTGAGGATGACTTGTTGGAGTGGAAATAAGTGAACAGAAGAATATAAATAGAAGTGAGGCTCTCCCCATTTCTATATACACACTCACTCAACTGGGGCGCATGAGTGAGAGAAGAAGTTCTCACACAAGTGAGAGAGAGAACAACTATGGAGATCATCTTTTATGTTTTTGGGTTTTACTGCTACAATTGGTGATCATTCTATCTCTGAGGAAGTTGTGGGTTTTTCTCCTTTATGGTTTCCCTGAGGAAAAATATTTGTGTCTCTTGCCTCTTGTGATTATTGCTCACAGGGGCATCACCTAGGGACCAACATGATATCACGTCCGTTCATATTGGGGGGGTTAAAATTAAAAAATTAAAAATCAATATATTGGGGGTATATTAGGGGTAGCTAGGGTTTTTTTTTTACTATTTAAA
Organism: Pseudotsuga menziesii; assembly: GCA_001517045.1. Lineage (NCBI taxonomy): Eukaryota > Viridiplantae > Streptophyta > Pinopsida > Pinales > Pinaceae > Pseudotsuga > Pseudotsuga menziesii. Next base: position 157,256 of record LPNX010851622.1, read on the forward strand.
TATCCAATATGTTGGGGTATGTTTTATTCAACATTTTTGCTCGTCGTTCACTAGACCTCCAAGCCTTGCCTGCTAGGTGCCTGCGAGCTGGGTTTGCTTGTGGTCAAGGGCGTGTTGCTCCTTGGTTTTTCTATGGGTTTTCTCCATGTTTTCTCCATCGTGTGGCTGGATAAGAGGGCGTTTTTTCAAATAGGAGTAGTGTAGCAGTGTTTTTTGAAAAACAAGGGTGTGTTGCTTCTTGGGTTTTCTGTGGGTTTTCTCCACGTTTTCTCCATCGTGTGGCTGGATAATAGGGCGTTTTTTCAAATCAGAGCAGCGGTAGCAGTGTTTTCTGGAAAATGAGGGCGTTTTACTCCTTGGGTTTTCTATGGGTTTTCTCCACATTTTCTCCATCGTGTTTGTTGGATAACAGGGTGTTTTTTCCAGCAGCATTGTAGTGGTACCAGTGTTTTCTAGAAAACGAGGGTTTTTATTCACCATTTTGTGGTCGTGGGTTTATGGTGGGTTTCTCTTGTGTTGGAGGAGGCACATTGAAGAGCCATTGCATATCATTCTTGGAGGTATGCTGTAGTGTGTTTAATCTTTGATGAAAAATGCCTATGGTCAGGGGTCATTTAGTGGGTGCTTTTATTGTTCAATATTTTGTAGTTTTTGGTGTCAACTGCTTTAGCATGCCTTGCGGTTTTTGGGTAAATGGTTTTAGTTGTCACACGGGTTTTTCCACTTGATCTCCTCGAACTGACTCAGATGCAGCTAGCATTGCCGTTGGTGGTTTTCTGGGTTGCCCGTGGAGTGGATGCGCCTTTTCCAAAGTATAAACCCAATTGATGCTACTATTGTCCCGAGCCAGTTCAAAATAACTATGTCTCCTTTGGAACTCATGATAATCCATGAGCATGGGCAAAGAGCATTTAAGTTTTTTGGTAAATGGTTTTAGTTGTCAGTTCCATGATGTTTACGAAATCAGGCTTGAAACGGGAAATCAAGCAATAGCCTTAACTAATGGTCTTGCAGGTAAGAATTATAAATTTTCTATGTTTGACATTTCAAATTTACTAACAGAACGATTCAGGCACAAAAATGATATCTTTGAAGTTCACCATCCTTAATCAATTTTTATTTATTAAATTCTAATTTAATTGTGTTTCTAATTTGAAATATTGATTAGATCAAGGATTTTTAATTTTAATGTCAGCCTGATCCTAATGAAGTCCAGGTTTCTTTGAAAATATACATTCAATTATTTGAATGGTGCATTTTCAGAACTAGAATGGGATTATGGATGTGGAACTGATATTGGTCCGAGTGAATGGAGCAAACTATCACGAGAATGGTCTCTGTGTAGCATGGGAACTCAACAGTCACCAATCAGAATCCTCTCCTTCGATATCACTAAGAATGAAGTGACGGATTATATGCAAGAAATGCATCATCCAACACCAGCTACTATTGTAAATGATGGGAATCTTATCAGGGTCAGTATAAAACTGTTGATTAGCCTCACATATAACTTAGGCCTTTGTGAGATTTGGGCTCATGTTGCTGTGATTGTTGCAGTTGAAGTGGAAGGGTGGCTTTCTGTATATTGATGGAATTCTTTACAAACTTTATGAGACTCAGTTGCATACACCTTCTGAGCATACAATCAATGGAAAAATGTAAGAATGGATGTATTATTTGTGGATAATTTTGCCTCGTTATGAAGTTGTGGAGTTTTTGCTCTCTACTTTGTGGAGAATCAGAAGTATAAACATCAAGGCTTTGATTCATTGTCTTCGAATACAGATACCTGTTGGAGATGCAGATGATGCATAGGAGTAGAAAAAATGGCGGTGTGGTTATACTTGCAATCCTTTTCAAACTAGATGACAAAGAAAATAAATATCTAGACCATGTAAGCTCCTAAGCATGTGTTCTTTATTTATCTGTGAATTCTGGGGGTTTTGCCAAATTTGATTCCATGCTTATTATACACGCACTCAATTGCTTGGGAGATGATAGCACATAGGATTTTTGGTAGGGTTAGATTGAATCCATTTTACTCACTTCAGATAGTTGAAAGGGAACTTGTTTGTAAACTCATGAGCATGTTGAAACCCATGTATGTATTGGGTTCTTTTTATTCTCCCTCACACAAAGTGAGCAAGAATTTGTTATTTGGAAAATCCATCTGTAGGTGGTCAGCCTTATCACAGGCACAGACATATACATTAGATGCCTCGAAGTGTTTGGAACCATAGTGATGTTGGAAATAGGAGAGGTTAGGAATTGAACCCTGCACTTGCACTTGGCTGGTAGGCTGTTGTACCAGTGCACTGCCCTTTCATGTTTATGTATTTTCATGATGAAACGCTTAATAGTTCCATCTAAAGGTGTGGAATCTTGATGCTACCTCCGACACAATTTGGCTTTGGACCTCCTAGTGAACCAGGAACCTTCCCATGGTGGAAGGGCTCTACAATTGAGCTATGTTCCTTTTCATGGTAGGCACTCTTAACAGTTGAGATATAAGGGTATAGATATCTATGTTGAAAAGTGGATAGACTAGGAATCAAACCTAGTACCTGTCTCCAAACATGAAGGTTCTCTTTCACTGTGCTATATGCTCCATGATGGGCACCCACTCTAGATAGAAAGATCTATCACATTCATACCAGAGATTTCTCTGTGGTTCTCACTTCTGAACCATAGCCCCAATGTTTCAACAACTACCCAAGCTCCTATCCAAAACACTGTTCTGAAACTCTTATAATCAGGATCGAGGAATGGAAGTACAAAAATGTATAGGTTGAAAATTTGTAAATATAATAGACTTTGCAAGACTTTGTCAGATCAAGAAGTATTATTTTATACAGATTAGGTGCCTTGGTGAACTAGTTTATCTAGGTTAGATGAGAAGCTTAATTTTCAAAATATGTAAATTAAAGAAGCTTGCCAAACCAGAAAATTATATCCTTGCTAAGTCACTCATAGCTGACTATTTGGGTTGTAAGATATAGGTCCATTGTTTCAACAACTACCCAAGTAACTACCCAAAACACTGTTCTGAAACTCTTATCATCTGAGGATCGAGGAATGGAAGTACACAAATATATATGTTGAAAATTTGTAAACCTAATAGAATTTGCAAGACTTTGTCAGATCAAGAAGTATTATTTTATACAGATTAGGTACCTCAGTGAACCGGTTTATCTAGGTTATATTAGAAGTTTAATTTTCAAAATTTGTAACTAAAGAAGCTTGGAAAACCATAAAATTATAGCCTTCGTAAGTCACACATAGCTGACTATTTGGGTTGTAAAATATAGTTTTTTTCAAGGTGATAACTTTTATTTCCAAAGTTTACTCCATAGACTGCACTTTAAGCATTATTTGTATTGTATTAATAACTTTATATCCAGTAAAAAATAACCTCAATTCCCCTGTTCTTGCTTTTCATATTTTTTCATGTTGTCTTCTGCTCTGCAAACAGTTTTGGCCATACATACCATCTTTTGAATGGAATCAAGCAGTGGATATAACAAGTGGTGTGGACCCAACAGAGCTCGATTTGAATCAAAGGCATTTCTATCAGTATAGTGGTTCCCTAACCACTGCTCCATGCATAGAGGGAGTGATGTGGATGTTGATGAAAAAGGTAAAGTGACCATATCACAATCTTGCTAAGTACCTTTTCTTGTTTTCAATAGAATGTGCAGTTTCCTGTTGTATCCATGGCGTGCTTCACAAATCTATATACATTAGTTACTGCGCCATGTAGAGTATGAAGCTGAACCCCAGATAATGTATGCATACCTTAAGGTTTCAAAGGAATCACATCACAACCTTTTATAAGATAGATAACTACCAGAACTATCTGGTCAAAATGTATATGATGTGTGGTTTCTTATTGGGTATTATTGCTTAATATAAACATTAACCATTCAAAAGAGATATAAGAACCTTAATGTTGGTTTTGTGTTTGTATTTCTGTATAGCAAGTAGTTTCTTTACTAGGATTTATCTATGCAGACTTGAAGTTGGATTAACCTTCATGGGTTTGGGATTTACTGATTCCATCTTCTAACTTTTACAGATACGCAAAGTCTCTCCCATGCAAGTGGATATGTTATATGTTGCTCTCAAGGTAGAGCACGATTTTAGTTTTGTTTTCTTTAGTTTCTTTCTATTCACTAGAATGAAATGTCTCTACTTATGAAGGAGTGCATGAGTTTATTTAGAGCAAAACATTTTAATAAAATGACTTCAATTTTTGAATGCATTGTGGTTTTTCTTTTTAAGTAGAATAAATATGTTACGTATTGCAGCATGAAAATTCTCTCCCAACTCAAGCTCTGAATGGAAGAAGTGTATACAAGAGGAAATTAGCATGATTCCTTCCGAGTAATGGAGGAGCACAGGTCTATACATGAAATTTTTTTCTCACATTTCGTGCATTACTCCTATTTCCAAGGAGGTCATCACCCTCCTACTCTGGGATCAGTTTGCTTAACTATGGAGATGCATCTTGAATAAGCTCCCCAAAATAGCCTAGATATGATGTATTCAGTCGTCTTTTGTAGTCCAATAGTAGATGTAATAAAAGATATACATTATATTATTGGAAGATTTTTTGTACTCCTTTTGTACAGGGTCTTCTATTACATAAATTTATAGTCCATCATCATTTTCTCTTGTTATCTCATTTTGCACTATATTTAGTAAAATTTTAAATTACTGAGATTTTCATCTCAAGTTTTTAAGCATCTGATAAACATGACCAAATGGAAAGGCAGATTTAGAGTCAAAAGTGTACTATGAGAATTATATTGGAGGATTCTTCTATATTTTATATTAAGTAGCTCAGAACAATCATTTTATATTAGAGATAACAAAACTAGTTCTCAACCTAATTTTTTATAACGATAACCTAAACTATGCATGTAGCCGTTTGGCTCATTTGATCAAATTGGGATTGCTCTCTATATTTTTCTTTAGTTATAAGGGATTACTAGTATTGGTGGCTTCACGATGAAGTCCTATTTTGGTTACTCTTGTCACTTTGCCATCCTGGAATGAAAGTATCACCCATTAAGCAACTTTAGGTTGGATGCATGGAATCTCTTTTTAGCCATCCTTTTGAGTTTATATTTACATATTTTGCAGGCCAATCTAATTCTCTCAGATCTAATAAGAAAACTTACTTTCTGATCTTCCATAGGTTACCTAATTGGAGGACATGCTGGTGTAATTCTGGAAGTTGGTGCAAACATGTTTCTACTTCTCTTGTCCAACTACCAGCTTAATTCTTACTTTCTTCTACTTTTATGCTCATATATGTTCACTTATTTCTATGTGACCAAATAATACTTTCTTGTTACACTTCATACATGTTCACATATTTCTGTATGACCAATTCTGTTGCAGCCTGTCGTATGCATATTAGTTTCTTTGTTTAACCATATTTGTGATCCACCATTTTTTTTAATCCTGTTGTTTTTAGAGTGTGCCTCCAAATATTTTTAGTACCAGGATTGGTATTTGTAATCAAAATGATCAGATAAAACCTTGTAAACCCTGGTTACAAGGTGTCAGAAACACAGTTGAAAATGTTAATAAGATTTGTGTTTTTTTTCTGGTAATTTATGCAATCTTAGTAGGTTCATATATCTAGTCATTCTTTGTTAAAAAATATGCTGATGATCTGTCTTTTTTCTATCATAGCAAAACTGCACCTGCCAGTAGTGAATAAATCCAATGGTTCTTCCATCGATATGTATATCAAGTTAATATTTTTCCCTTTTTTTAAGATGTTACTTAAGAAATCTCGAAAGTCGTTCTTAAGTAACATGTAAATGCTCACTTAGCTCCTTTTAAAGGAGTGATTAATACTTATTATAGGCCAGCTGATGAAATTATGTCTTCTTCAGGCAAAAGAGTTGGAAGTAAATACACAGTATTACATTGAATTACTGGCAAAAGGAATTGGCAAAACACAAGAAGCGATTGCAAAGGATATTCAAAGATCAAGATACAATTTCCCACAGGAAGCAATTGATTATGGTATTGCTGATAAGATCCTCCCAAAATAGGGTCTGTTCATGGAGAAAAGGGTAAGCATTAACCATTTTTAATTCATTTATACTAAATGTCTTGCCTTAAAATTTAACCTAGGTTTGCAGGATTGTTGTTGAACATATTCTACACTTCCTTCGCATTATGTTATTTTCTTTGATTCTACATTGATAAATCTTTTCATTCTGATTAATGACTTGTAGAACTATGATGAGATGCTTGCTCAATCAAAAGCTACATGGATGAAATCTAGCAAGGCTGGTCAACTGGCTGCTCCAGTAGGGAGGCCCTAGGTATAGATCATTGATGAGTTACCTTTTCCAGTTAGCATGACTTGTTCAGAGATTGCTACAACTATCATTGTTGGAAGAATTTGTATAACCTGAAAGATGTATCTTAATATGACCCTTATCAATCTATGTTATTTTCTAGCATGCATACGGTGCTTTGTATATTGTCAAAATTGCAATGAGCTTCTGGACAGGTTGTAAACAAACATTCAAGGCTATAGGATTAAATGCCTAGTGAAAGCAAGCACTCTATAAAATTTAAATCATGTATTTCATTGATCTTCTCTACGTCTATGATCTGTTGTTTATATTGTCATATTTTGCTTAATTACACATCTTGTTTGTGTGTTTTGGATTTTACTGCATAAAAGATTTTAAGCCCTACATTTTATGTGAACTCTTCACCCATCATCAAGGAAACCAACTGTAAGATAGAAAGCAGTGTTGAGTGGGCTTGTATAAGGTAGGAGGGAAAGTCAGGCTATATACAAGGTAGAAGGGAAAGGAGAGGAGGATACTATCCTCCTCTCCTTTTCCTTCTACGTTATATATATTATATAGCCCGTAAATTTTTGTGCTACCTTACACATAGCATATGACTTTCCCTCCTACCTTATATTAATAAATAGATGCACTCCTCATTTGCAGCATTGCTTTCCAACTGATTGGTTTCCCTGATTATGAGTGAAGAGTTCATTTGAAACGTTGGGTTTAAAATATCTTATGCAGTAAAATCCAATAATCACATAAGCAATATGTACACCTGCAGATATATGCATTTTAATATAATTATAGCCTATTGCAAGCCATTTTCCCTTTTTGCCATGAATCTCTTAGTTTGGAAACAATGTTTGTTGCTTGTTTATTCAGCAATCCTAACTCTTGAACAGAAAAACAATTTATTTGATGTGAAAAACTCTTTTCACTGAACTTGGTACACTTGAAAACTTATGTACATTCATGGGTTTGGGTTTCCTTTTCAATTATTAATGCTATTGGTGTAGAAAATATAAAACTTAGCATTGTCTTGGGTATTGAGATCCACCCGATTGTCATGAATGAAACAAGGTTGTAAGATTTAATTTTGTTTGATCCACCCATACACATTGGGCTTAATAAAACTTTGGTTTTGGATATGATTAACCATATCACAAGATAAACTTCTTTTCTTTCCAAGAAAAGCCTCACAGGATTCTCCCCCTCTTCCCTGGAATATCTTGATGCAGGGCAACTCAACAACTAGCTGCAATGGTGGTTGGTAACCCAGTCAGACTCAGCAGGACTTGAACCTCAGCTAGACTAGAACTAGAGACCTTACAGTGAACTCCACCTTGAAATAGCCTATTTGAATAGATTGAGATAACCCATTGGGCTTCACAAGGTGAACCCTTTCCATATGGTCAAACCATATTGGTTGTTAGGTTCAGTTACAAACTGAAAATGAAGCTGGTGGAGACGATTATGACTCTAATCCAACCACAAAAGTTTTAACGCCAAGTCTACAAGATAATTTTTGTACACTAGATTGGGTTATGTATCATAGTGCTTTTGAAAATATGTTGTTGGAGATATTTTTATGTAGTTTGGTTGGTTGCTTTGTTAAAGTCACACCTCCATAATTTGCCTTGAATCTATGTTGAAGAAAACTTTTCAGTTTGAAGACTAAATTTGAACTTGCTCATAATGTTACAGGTGTTCAGTTATTTGGCTCATATTTTTTAGCTGACTTTGCTTCTCCATATTTTTGTTTATGTCTTCTGACCAACTTGCTTGTTTGTCACAACCCTCGATTTTTTTTTCTTTTCCCCGTAGATGATAAAGAATTAGTTTGAGTAAAACTTAGCTAGGAACTTGGTGGCGAGGTAGACATCTAAACTGAAAATACAATCTTCAACTAAAAGGTGGCCTATTTTGACATCATGAATTTATGCTTTAAATGCTCACAAGTTCATTGGATAAATGGATGCCAGCTCGACCCGTCCATTCCTCTTGTTAAATTCATATTGTTTTTAATCTAAAAAGATTAACAGTATGCATTGAAGATTCCAAATCAATTTTGTTTCTAAAGTTGTACAATCTCCTAGATACCATAATGGTGCTTGGATAAAAAGTCTGTGATGGAAAGAAGCAGTTATAAATGGTGTAAGTTTCATTTTTGAACAATTCTTGGGGAAAACACACTACTCTTTGAGATTGGTACAAATAAACCCTCTCTTATTTGTTTTGACATCATGTGATACATTTTAATTCCTAACAAAGTGATTTGCCTAAGGGTGCCTATCAAGTGTCACCCTTTCTTGTGTTTAGTTTTTGTTTTCCTTAGGTAGAAATATAAAGGGGTATAAAAAATGTAAATGAAAAAATGGATACATGAAATATATAGGGAAAATAGGGGTTTTTTTAAATCGGCAAGGCATATTGGGAGGGGGTTAAAAAAAATGATTTTGGGAGGTATTTTCCAATATTTTTTGAAAATAGGGGTATTGTTTCATATGCCACGAACGAACGTGCTATGGCATGGTTTCACTAAGTGATCACCCCGTGTTATTGTTGTGCATGTTATTCTCTCAGACAAGATCCTAAGATCATATTGCTTGAAATAAATAAAAATCTAACATGGGCATATTTTGTTAGGAGTGAGTAAATTTTATCCATTTTTTTTCCTTGTTTATGTTTATTTCTTATCTTCTAATCAAGTGTTCCGATAGTTGATATGGAACTAGAAAGAAGACCGGCACAAAACTATACATTTTATTATTTATAAATCAGAATATCAAGCTCTGTAAATTTCTATATATATATATATATATATATATATATATATATATATATAT